>JANAVB010022829.1:0-30936 GCA_029216955.1 Iris pallida
ATATTTTGATAAGGCCGATGATGAGGATGTTCCACCTGACATTCACACTCCGCCTATTGTACCTCATGCTGCTACTGAGGCCCCGGCCACACTTGATGAGATTCTCGATATGATGCGTGAGCATTTTCATCTTGAAGACGAGCGTCATAGAGCTGATCTAGAGCGTCATCGACAGACGGACTACTAGATTACTCTCCAGGACCAGACACTTAGGAACTCCATCTCTGTAGTGGAGTATGGCTATTGCACCTGGTCCCCTATTCTGTATCTCTGTCACCCTAACAGAGACAACCCTAGACTTAAGGATCTAATCGCCTAGTGCACTTCATTCCTTCTTCGACCTTCTATGATCCCAACCGGTCACCTGAGACTGGTGACGATATATTTTAAGATCGTCTTATGGTTTTGTACTTTGTAGTATGTGATGTTGATGGACATATTTTAGTGGCTCTTTTATTATTTATTTCGCTATGTAGTTGACTATTGCACTTCAGTTTGCTTTTTGCTTATGTATTAAACTTATGCACTTTGACTCAGTTTATGATTTAGTTTTTTTTATGCATCTTAGTTAATGTTCTTTTTACTACTACTTGGCTTATAGTTCAAGCTTATTTACTTATTTGTTATACTATCACTCTACTCTAGTTGTTAGTTCTATTGTTGTGTGGGAGCTTTCTGTGATTACGGAGAGCTTTCCATTTTGCTTAAATGACAAATGGAAGAATAATTATGTATACCAAACGTGCAACACAACAAACAGGAAAGCATGCAAACACAAATACCATTATATATATATATATATATATATATATATATATATATATATATATATATATATATATATATATATATATATATATAGAGTTTGTCACTTATCAAAATGGGAGAGATTGTTGGCCCATTGGTCATCGTCATACCTGATTTAATAACCGACTTCGACTCTAATTATGATACAACAAATAATATACTATTGTAAGTACAAACGATGATCATATTTTATGGTGACAAGTGATCAAGTCTTCGTCAAATTCAAAAGCTGCTTTTATCATTTATTCTGTATTTTCTATTTTTTGAGTCTAGGAATAAATGTACATCAGACGAGATTGGTACATGGCTTAGCTATCAAGTCCACATCAATTAAGCATACCCAATCTATATCCAAAGTCCACATATACAAAATCACTTGTCTAAAAGAGCTCAAAACCTATCAAATTCTTCGTTGATCCAACCTGGTCCAAGGCAACCGAAATCAGACCGACTGAACTCGATCACCCTCACCTAGTTTTTGAAAAAGTTGGCCACCCTGAAGAACAGGTTCTTAACGTTCGAATTTTTGACGTTGGACTACCGAACTCTGCCCCGAGTTATGTGTTGGCCCATTGGTCATATGGTCAAACCTGATTTTAATAATTGATCAAAACTCTGTCTGGATATACGAAGCTAGTTGGGACATCTCGGCTTCTTGGACATAAGCAAGATTGGATATTCACTCCGTTCAAGACTGAAGATCTGTTTGCCTACTTGAGTCTGTATTTCCTATGCAATGTAATTTTCATTTTATTTGAGTCTAGGAATACGTTGTACACCGAGTCGTACTAGGCTATCCCCAAAATAGTTCAAAATGATTTTAAAATGACCTATCAAAAATATTTACAAAAAGGTTTTCAAAAAGGTTTTCAAAAATCACCAAAACCTAATTTCAAAACCCTAACCTAACCTTGACAGAACTCGGCCAGAGTTCGGCCAGAGTTCGGTTGGTGGCCGTTTGATTTTTGAATTCTCTGGAACTTGGTCCTCCTGCAGTTGCGGATTTGACCGAGATTTGCTCATAGAGTTCTGCCCGAATTCTGCCCGAATTCTGACAGAGTTCTCCCTTTGGAATTCCTATAAATAGAGAAGGATTTCGATCATTTCAACACACCAATTCACTTTCAATCTTCTCTCTATCTAAAAGCTTTCTGCCTTCCAAAGAGTTTTCTAGAGCTTTCATTTTCAGATCCCAAGCCAGTTACAATCCTCTAGTCGATTTGCCAGTGCGGTACGGTCTAGAAGTTTCTGAGAGATTGTAATCAGAAGGCTTGATTGAAGAATACCTCTTCACATTTGAAGTTGGACGAGTTCTTCGTATCAAAGCTCGCGTTGTAGAAGTTGCAAGGACTTCGTAAGAAAACTTGCGGTTTTTTTCCTATAGTGGATTCAAACTGGTAGCAAGAGTTCTACCGACTGGATTAGTCCTCAACAGAGGGATACCAGTATACATCGCTGTCTTTGCGTTTGCTTTCTGAACTCTGCCTTTACATTATTTCAATTGTGATTATATACTGTGATTGTGTTGCTAACATTTTTTAATTAGCATTATTCCGCTGCCAACTCTATTCACCCCCCTCTAGAGTATTACGCTTTACTATATCGTTCCTACAATTGGTATCAGAGCGGGTGTTACAGGTAAAGCGAGGTAACAAGTGCTATTATTTATTCATTATTTATTAGATCACAGCACATCACATGGCTACTATGAAATTCACAAGTGAAGGTCAGGCCATAAACAGACCCCCTCTGTTTGATGGTACTAACTACACTTATTGGAAAACACGTATGAGTTTCTTCTTGAAATCTCTTGACTTTGACTTATGGGCTATTGTTCTTGATGGCTATCAAAAGCCACCTCGTATAAATGTTGAGGGAGTTTTGGTTGAAAAACCCCAAAGCAGTTATACAGAGGAGGAAAAGAAAAAGGCCAGTCTTGACGCACGTGCCATTAATGCTCTCTTTTGTGCCTTAGACAGAACAGAATTTAACAGGGTATCTACATGCACAACGGCAAATGGTGTGTAGAAGCTTCTCGAAGTTACACATGAAGGCACGACTCAAGTCAAGGAGTCAAAAGTCAGCAGACTTACTCAAGAGTACGAGGCGTTCAAAATGAAGCCCAACGAAACAGTCACACAAATGTTCGAGAGGTTCTTGGATATTGTAAACCCTTTGTCCTCCTTAGGCAAAGATTACAGTAACCACGAAAAGATTCGCAAACTCCTGCGAGCTCTCACCAAGAACTGGATTCCGAAGGCTACAGCTATCATTGAAGGAAACGACCTCACCACAATGTCACTTGAAGTACTCATGGGTAAGCTACTCACTCATGAACTGGAGCTACAAGATTTTGAAGAGCCTGCACCAAAGGAGAAGACGATCGCCCTCAAGGCTCAGCACAGAAAAGCTGCTGAAGATGACTCAGACAGCAGTGGATCTGACGCTGAAGATCAAGCACTCCTAGCAAGGAAGTTCAAAAGATTTATGAGACATGAGAAGAGAGTCAAAGAGAACAACAGCAACAACTAGTACCAAGAAGATGCTGTCTGCTATGGATGCAAGAAGAAGGGACATATGAAGAAGGACTGTCCCATCAACTCATCATCGAGCAAGAAGAACAACAGGTATGAAAAAGGCAACCTGAAAAGATCAACGTCTCGGAAATATGCCAACACCAGCATATGGCATGAGAGTGAAGCTAGCGACTCAGAAGATGAACATTCAGAGGACGCTGCAAACATCTGCTTCATGGCAATCGATCAGGTACCTACTGAACCTGTAGAAACATATGATGACTTTACCTTTGAGCAATTAGGAGATGCCTTCAGTGACCTGATGCTTGACTACAGGAAACTGCGTAATAAATATCAGACCGCTAAGAAGGTACTCAAAGAGTACAAAGGAGAAATAGGAAGACTTACCGACCTACTAGCTGAGGTTAGAACTAGTGTTAGTGAGTCTGGTGAGCTTTCCTCTATAAAGCTCTTATTACACGAGACTAAACAGTCATCCGAAGAGAAAGATAAGATTATAGACCAATTGAGAGAAGATCTTTCCAAAGAAAAGAAAAGTCTTCAATCTGCACAAATCAGAATGGAATCACTCACTTCTGATTATACTAAGTTATATGACACTTCCAAAAGGTTGGAAATTAGGTTAGGAAAACAGCCTGAGCATGCTTCTTCCTATCCTAACACGTGTCACTTACCGAGAAATCGGAACATTCCCAAGCCAAACACTGTCAGAACAAACCATATAAAACCTTTACCCCAAAAGGTTAAGCCCAAACATGATCATAGGTATGCATTCTTCTATACTAGAAAACCTAAACCTACCAACCATGCACATCACTATGCTTTCAACACTCAACATGCACAATGTCATTATTGTGGCCTCATTGGTCATATTTCATCTGCATGTAGAATGAGAAAGCTAGTTGATTTAAATATTTATGCTTGGATACCTAAAGCTAACAATTCAGGACCCTACAAGAAATGGGTACCAAGAGTTTCATCTGCAAACTGTTTTGTAGGTAGAACACCCTTCACATGCTAGAAGCAAATGGATCCTCGATAGCGGTTGCTCACGGCATATGACCGGTAACGCTACTCTATTTGTAACACTGTCGAAGAAGAAGAAGGAAGGTTATGTTTCCTTCGGCAATAATTTGAAAGGGTATATTATTGGTATCGGTGATGTTGGTAAATCTCCCTATCCCGTGATTAAAGATGTCTGTTTGGTTACCGAGTTAAAACATAATCTGCTCAGCATAAGTCATCTAGCTGATCATGGTTATGGTATCAACTTTGGCAAAGACAAATGTACTATAGTTGATAGCTCGACTGGTAGTACTATCTTTGAGGGAATCAGGGAAGACAATATATATGTTTTCTATCTATTGAAAGAAGCTAACATTTCAGGTAGATGCTTAATGGCCAAAAGTGATGAGAGTCATCTATGGCATATGAGACTCGGTCATGCAAACATGGATACAATTTCAAGATTATCCACAAAGAAGCTAGTACGCGGTTTACCGGACATAACATTCAAGAAGGATTCGGTATGCAGCCGATGTGAAAAGAACAAGGCTACCAGATCCACATTCAAGTCTGTAAACGCAGTATGTACTACTAGACCTCTACAATTGCTACACATGGATTTATTCGGTCCTAGCAGAGTTGCTAGCCTCGGAGGTAAATTATATGCATTTGTAATTGTAGATGATTTTTCTAGATACACGTGGGTATATTTCTTGACATGCAAGAATGACGCATTATCCGAATTTGTCGCCTTTTGCAAGAAAGTACAAAATGAAAAAGGTTACATGATCACTCGAATTAGAAGCGATCATGGAGGCGAATTCGAGAATGCTGATTTCGAGCAATTTTGTGACACACACGGTTTCATACACGTGTTCTCCTGCCCTAGAACTCCACAACAAAATGGAGTTGTGGAACGTAAGAACAGAACTCTAACCGAAATGGCCAGAGTGATGTTAAATCAATTTAGCCTACCCAAATACTTCTGGGCTGAAGCTGTCAATACAGCTTGCTTTGTGCTCAATAGAGTTCTAATTCGACCCAAATCGAAGAAGACTCCTTTTGAGTTATGGTTTGATAGAATTCCTTTAGTTTCATACTTTAAGATTTTTGGCTGTAAATGTTTTATTCTTAATACTAAAGACAACTTGGGAAAGTTTGACGAAAAGGCCGATGAAGGTATATTTCTAGGTTATGCGGCCAAGAGCAAAGGGTACAGAGTCTTCAACAAACGTACCATGATCATCGAAGAATCAATCAACGTCACTTTTGATGAAATAAACCAAATGACACTCGATGACAGTGATGAAGATCTGCCTACATCAAGCTCAACATCAGCTGAACCTGAACCAAGCTCTGCACAAGCTGAACCTCCTAGAGGAGATCCAGGAACCAGCTACCTACAGAGTCTACCTAAGAGGTTAAAATTCACAGCTGATCATCCATAAGATTTGGTAATTGGTGACAGTACCAAAGGAGTAAGTACTCGATCATCCAGTAAGGATATTGTTTCTAGTGTTGCATTTATTTCACAGCTGGAACCCAAATCTATTGATGAAGCATGTAGTGATAGTTTCTGGATAGATGCCATGCAAGAGGAATTGAACCAATTCGAACGGAATCAAGTTTGGGAACTTGTTCCCAAGCCTATTGATCATCCGGTCATTGGCGCCCGTTGGGTATTCCGAAACAAACTAAATGAGGATGGTTTAGTAACTCGTAACAAGGCTCGACTCGTAGCTCAATGATACAATCAAGAAGAGGGTATCGACTACGATGAGACTTATGCCCCAGTTGCGAGATTAGAATCCATTCGCATGTTATGTTCATTTGCATGTTTTCATGATTTCAAACTTTTTCAAATGGATGTAAAAAGTGCTTTTCTAAATGGCTTTATAAAAGAAGAAGTTTTTGTAGCACAACCCCCGGGTTTCACGGATTTCAAAAATCCTGACCATGTTTTCAAGTTGAAGAAAGCCTTATACGGTTTGAAACAAGCCCCTCGTGCTTGGTATGATCGTCTAAGCTCTTTTCTACTTGACAACGGATTTTCAAAAGGAAAGGTTGACACTACACTATTTATTAAATCTTTTAATGGCAAGCT
This sequence comes from Iris pallida, assembly GCA_029216955.1. Taxonomy (NCBI): domain Eukaryota; kingdom Viridiplantae; phylum Streptophyta; class Magnoliopsida; order Asparagales; family Iridaceae; genus Iris; species Iris pallida. The sequence goes on from JANAVB010022829.1 coordinate 6,454, forward strand.
GCTTTTAATTCAAATCTATGTTGATGATATCATATTTGGATCCACTGATGAATCTCTTTGTCAAGAATTTTCTAAGTGTATGCAGAATGAGTTTGAGATGAGCATGATGGGAGAGCTGAAATTCTTTCTCGGATTGCAAATCAAACAAACCGACAATGGGACGTTCATTAATCAAGCCAAGTACACAAAAGATTTACTAAAGAAGTTCGATCTGGACAATGTCAAACCGATTGGCACTCCGATGGCAACTTCAACAAAGCTTGATTCTGACGAACAAGGCAAGCCAGTCGACACACGTAAGTATCGAGGTATGATTGGTAGTTTACTTTACTTAACTGCTAGTCGTCCAGATATAATGTTTAGTGTTTGCCTGTGTGCACGTTTTCAAGCTAACCCAAAGGAATCACATCTGTCCGCAGTTAAGCGTATCTTCCGATACCTTAAGGGCACTTCTTCTGTTGGCTTGTGGTATCCCAAAACTAAATCCTTTGACCTTATTGGTTATTCGGATGCAGATTTTGCTGGATGCAAGGTTGATAGAAAAAGTACCAGTGGCACATGTCATTTCTTAGGCAAGGCTCTAGTCTCTTGGTTTAGTAAAAAGCAAAATTCTGTAGCCTTATCAACAACAGAGGCTGAGTACATCGCCACAGGACGTTGTTGCGCTCAGATTTTGTGGATGAAACAAACCCTAGAAGACTTTGATTTATTTTTCACACATATTCCCATTTTCTGTGATAACACTAGCACTATAAACTTGACTAAGAATCCTGTATGTCACTCTCGTACTAAACATATCGAGATTCGACATCATTTTCTTAGAGATCATAATCAAAATGGAGATATAAACCTTGTGTACATAGATACTGAAAATCAATTAGCTGACATCTTCACTAAACCTCTAGCGGAAGATCGCTTCAATTATTTACGTCGAGAATTAGGAATTTTGGACGTCAATAATATTAATTGATGTTATTTTATGATTATATATCATTATGCAAAAACTGTGTTAGAGACAAGCTAATAAAGAGTCTGTCTGTCACCACAACTACGGTTGAAGCGAAGCGGTACTTAAGAGTTCCCCGGTGAACCTCCGCCAGCTGGGACAGTACTCCTACAGCTAATCTGAGACAGTCACTGTATAATGACATTTAATTCATAAAATATTATTAATTATGTTATTTGAAGGCTAAAATAACTAATCTTTGAATTAAATATTTGAAACGAGTTAATGAAAAAGAAGTGGCAAAAATCAACTTGGAAGAACCCTAGGCGAATTCGGCCAGAACTCTGACCGAATTCGGCCCGAGTTAGTTTGAGGGTATCTGTGTATTTATCCAGAACCCGAGAGCCCCTTCTCTTTCATTGCTTCCAAACTATTCCAAACAGCAGCAGCAGCCGACCCCGACCTCCAAACCCTAGCTTTTTACCAATCCATTGCTTCCAATCTACTTGGTGAAATCTCTCCAAAATTTGGAATCGTGCGGAGATCGTCATTTTCTACAACATATCATGATTTCGTGAGGTATAACTCCCTCTCTCTCCATCTTTCCATTAGTGCTTTTTATATCAATGGCACCTAAATTTAATCCCTTCAAGAGGAAGAAGAAGGCCACTCCTAGTGAGGAAGGATCCTCTTCGAATCCTCATACTGATTCACTGTTTTCGCCGATCCAAACGAGCGACGGCACTTTCGATGGGTTCTTCTTTCAAACCCTCGATCAAGCCTTATTATGGTACGGTGACTTTTCCACCCGTTCCATATGCGGCGGCGCTCCGATAAAATGGACGGTATTTCCTGATCATCGTCACTTATTTGAGGCATTAGGGTTACACTTATTTGTTAAACTGTGCTTCCCAATAGCTACTAATGCCATTAGATTGTTCTATTGCAATCTCGTAGTAAACACTTTTGACGTGAGCACACGTGTTGGAGGCATTGACATTGATTTCAATGATGTCCTCCTAGCGGAGATTCTTGGTATTCCCAATGAAGGTGAACCGCTAGTTGACATCACGGAATTCGATTTCCCCGATGGCACTACACTCACGAGTTTCAAAGCGGAACTCTGTGCACCTGACAGAGTACGTTCTGGAAAGTTCAAGGCTAACAACCTGAACTTGTTTAACTACGAATTGCATCGCATCATCTACTCTACTCTACTTCCCAAATCCACTTCCAAGGATGATGTGACTTCGCTTGAGCTGTCCGCCATGTATCATCTTATCAAGGGGATTCCTTTTTCCGCCCCTAAGACTATCATTCAGATGATGGGACGTTGTCGTACTAGAGATCGAAATCTCTCTTACGCGATGATTCTCCCTCGTATCTTTCAGCGATTCGAGATCGATCTATCGACTTGTACTCAGGACTCTGAGCCCAAGTTTCTCCAGCTATCTCGTCGCACCTCCTCCACCACATCAGCCGTATGCCATGACTTTTGAGGGCATACATCAGCACTTATCAGCTTTGTGCGTCTCGATGACGGACATGGCTCGCGAGCGTGAGTTCCGCGATGTCACCCGTTACCAGGCGATGGCAAACTCCTTGGCCGATCTGCGTTTTGTACAGACTGGTCACTCTGCCGCTTCCATCCCTCGAGATCCAGCTTTTTCGGGTTACCACTGTGAGGATGAGGCTGTCCATGCCTACTTCCAGCCAGGTAACGCCTATGATTGGTATCGTGCTCCTCGAGATTATGTCGGTGAGTTCTATGCTGGCGCCCCTACTCATCCTACTGGCACTGGTACTTCTGTTGCTGGTACTTTCGGTCATGCTGGCCGAGCTGCTGATGATGACATTGATGAGGATAGTGATGATGAGATCTGATTTGATTATTAGTGATATTTTATTGTACACTTGGAAATGCTCCGACATTCCAAGTTTTTATCATTATCTTTTTAGTTTTTATCAGTACTTTGTAGTATGCTTGCAGTACTTTTTATCTTCATGGACATGTTTATGGTGTTTCATTTATGTCATCTCAGTTTATTTCAGCACTTTGTTTTTCTTTAGCACTATCTCTTTATACTGCTTCTTCATTACAAAACTGCCTGTGAAATAGCATGCCTGAGATTTCTTTTATATTTTTGAAACAATACATGCCTGTGATGATAATATATATATTCGTTACATAACTGTGATACTATCTCTTAAATTAATATGCTTTATTTCTTTTCTATGTTTTCTCGCTATTTGTTACTTATGCATTGATTGCGGGGGAGCCTTCTGCATCTAATGCGGGGGAGCCTTCTCTTGTGAATTTATTTTGCTAAGTGACAAAGGGGGAGAAAATTAAAAGATCTAACATTTTTTGAGTTGTTTTTGAGTTGAATACAGGTTATGAAAAATTTCTACTTTTTGATATTCTTATGAACAAGCTTTATGTTATATCATTCATAGTTTGTCAATTATCAAAATGGGGGAGATTGTTGGTCCATTGGTCATATGGTCAAACCTGATTTTAATAATTGATCAAAACTCTGTCTGGATATACGAAACTAGTTGGGACATCTCGGCTTCTTGGACATAAGCAAGATTGGATATTCACTCCGTTCAAGACTGAAGATCTGTTTGCCTACTTGAGTCTGTATTTCCTATGCAATATAATTTTCATTTTATTTGAGTCTAGGAATACTTTGTACACCGAGTCGTACTGGCAAATAGGCTATCCCCAAAATAGTTCAAAATGATTTTAAAATGACCTATCAAAAATGTTTACAAAAGGTTTTCAAAAAGGTTTTCAAAAATCACCAAAACCTAATTTCAAAACCCTAACCTAACCCTGACAGAGTTCGGCCAGAGTTCGGCCAGAGTTCGGTTGGTGGCCGTTTGATTTTTGAATTCTCTGGAACTTGGTCCTCCTGCAGTTGCGGATTTGACCGAGATTTGCTCATAGAGTTCTGCCCGAATTCTGCCCGAATTCTGACAGAGTTCTCCCTTTGGAATTCCTATAAATAGAGAAGGATTTCGATCATTTCAACACACCAATTCACTTTCAATCTTCTCTCTATCTAAAAGCTTTCTGCCTTCCAAAGAGTTTTCTAGAGCTTTCATTTTCAGATCCCAAGCCAGTTACAATCCTCTAGTCGATTTGCCAGTGCGGTACGGTCTAGAAGTTTCTGAGAGATTGTAATCAGAAGGCTTGATTGAAGAATACCTCTTCACATTTGAAGTTGGACGAGTTCTTCGTATCAAAGCTCGCGTTGTAGTAGTTGCAAGGACTTCGTAAGAAAACTTGCAGTTTTTTTCCTATAGTGGATTCAAACTGGTAGCAAGAGTTCTACCGACTGGATTAGTCCTCAACAGAGGGATACCAGAATACATCGCTGTCTTTGCGTTTGCTTTCTGAACTCTGCCTTTACATTATTTCAATTGTGATTATATACTGTGATTGTGTTGCTAATATTTTTTAATTAGCATTATTCCGCTGCCAACTCTATTCACCCCCCTCTAGAGTATTACGCTTTACTATATCGTTCCTACATTATGTCCCAGAGAAACCTATAAATAGAGGAGAATTGTATCACCCACTTTTCCAAAATGAGGGTAATTTTGAACTTTTGTAAAAGTTTATTATTTAATAATAGAATTTATGATTTATGGGAATTTTTAATTAATTTAATACTATATTAAATTGATGAATTATAATTTTGATGTGTTAGCTAGTGAACCCTAGAACTGTTGAGCCTAGAGACTAACCATGACCATGGGGATCTAACCATGTGATTAGAATGACTATTTACAACTTTTTAGACTAAGGGTATTTTGATCATTTTTTGACTTGAATTATTTAGGATTTTGATTAATTGGTGAATTTTAGATTATTTTAATAATATTTAAATTGATGTATTGTAATTTTGGTCATTTTTTGTATTTTAATATTTTAGGAATTTTAATATTGATTTTACGGGATTTGTTTAGTCGGGTTTGAGTTTCGTTTCGTTCTGACTTGTGCTAGTGACCCGGGTAGCTTAGACTGTAGACGGGATCCCAAGATTACTTAGTTATGGCCCACAAATCCTACTAATTAAGTTAGTGAGTTTAGACTAATCCCACTTGTTAGATTGGTTAAGTTAGAGGCTTAAATTTAACCCTTTTGATCCCAAACTTGAACCTAACTTAAAATTAACCAAGAGGACTAGTTGAGGACTTATTGGGCTTTCCCCCAAGGCCCAAATAGGGTCTAATGGCAGCCACTATAGCTAGGTTAGCCTTCCTTCCTTTCATTTCATTCCATCTTGCCTCTTTTCCTTCACAAAGTGTTCTTCCCCAAATTAGAGAGCTTCCCTCTTTGATTTGATCTCCAAATCCTTACATCCCTCCACAAAAACTTCCATCCAACCTTCTCATACTACCAAGGGAGGGTGCTAGCAAAGATTTGGAGCAAAGTGCAAGGAGAAGTGTCGTTTTTGGAAGATCTTCGTGTTGGAGCCGCGTCCTCGGGAGTATCATTGGAATTCCACTCCCAATAGGTAAAACCAACCCTCTAAAAAGATTTCCTATACATATTAGTTAGTTTTGAATCCATAGGATTCACCCCCATGCATGTACCCCATCTAGATTCAAATTTGAGGCCATTTGGAGCTCTCTTGAGGATTTTAGATATGTATCATGTGTCCTACTTGATAGATCCCTAATTAGGACACCCCATGTGTATGTATGTATGATAATAGTTTAAATAGATATTTAAATTCAGTTTTATAATGGTTAGAGAGCGGATTGATCTTAGTTAGGATGGTTAGAATGAGTTTCATTTGGATACCTATGTTGGTATCCAAGTATCTTGGCCTACATGTGTTTCTTTTGTCCAAAACAACTCAAATTCGTCATAATATTCATCCACGTTTTTATTAACCAAAGCAACTTAGAAATGTCATAACTTTTAGCTTAGAACTCCGATTAATCTCCCATTTTTTTAAAAGAACCGTCTCAAAGTTAGCTTTCCAAAAATATATTTTAATAAGCCAAATTCGTTCTGAAACTTTTTGTAAAACTATTTGAGTGTCAGCTGTCCGAAAGACAAACGAGTTTCGGTATTTTTGCAATTTTGGGAGGTTCCGGACACGAAAATCCTATCCGTTTGAAGTTTCAAAAAGCTAACATGAAGGGATACGACATACTTTAATTCTAGAATTTAGTGAAGCCCCAATTAGTACAGTATTTGTTTTAATTAGAAGAGTGACTATACGACATAGGCATTTTGTGTAACCTATAAGCCTATGTAGTATGGATATTAAATGAATGTAGAGTATGTAATGTATGATATGTTAGATGAATAAAATGATATATGTATGATATGTATCCTCTTTACATTAATGTATATATATGGTTGAATGCAAGTATGTAGGAATACAATCAATGTAATGTATGTAAGCAATGCATAAATGCATGAATGAAAGAATGATATACAATGTATGCATGAAAGTATATAATAAATGCTAGATATGAATGCAAGGTATACAGGTAATGATAGATATGAATCCATAATGTATACATAATGTAACGCAATATATAATGATAGCTTGTATGGTAATGAAGAATAGATGAATATAATTAATGTATGCAAGTATATAATGTATTCAAATATATATATGTATGCATCTATGTATGTATGTATGTATGTATAGGTGCATGAATGAATGCAAGTATGCATATATGATATGTATGTAGGCATGTATGCAATGTATGTATGTATACATGATATGTTTGTATACATGTATGCAATGTAAGTATGTATGTATGCATTTCTATAAACTGAGTTAACCTATAACCTTTTACGCACATGCATTCATACACCCTTTGACACCATGTATCCCATGTCACAAACACCTACCTATCACTAAATCTGAGAACATTAACACATATCATTTTACACACATACCAAACACACACACACACACACACACACACGCACGCACACACTCACTTACTCTTTTACCTCTCCTTATATATATATATATATATATATATATATATATATATATATATATATATATATATATATATATATCTGTGTGTGTGTGTGTGTGTGTGTGTGTGTGTGTGTGCCTATATACCTATATATATAGCTTTCCTATATATATCTATATATATATATGAATATGTGAATGTGAATAATATATATACATTATATGACTAAGTTTGTGTGCCTTGTTAGCTTATGGTTTAGTTTTGTGCTTGGTTTAGCAAGTGACTTAGGCTATGAGTTTGTAGCTATCTTGGATACTTGATTTGCATAGGCTTAGTTTGTTTAGACCTAGAATTGACTAACCTAGACTAGTTGACCATTATTGACCAAATCCTAGCTAGTTTGACCATAGTTGACTAGAGTTGACCTAGTTTGACTTTATAGTTGACCAGAGTTAACCAAGAGTTGACTTTGACCTAGATTAACTTAGACTCATATAGATTGCATTATAATTTTAATTAACATATAAATTGAACTCTTTATAACCTGAGTTGCTCTAACTAGGACTCTGTGACTCCAGTTGGCCATCTTTTTATATCAGTTGTTCAGGGTATCAAGCGAGTACATTCTCTGACCGTTTCATACTTGATAGGATTTACATTTATACTCTAGATTACTTTACTTGATGTTGTCATGTTGTTAACATGGATTGGTACTATATGAATCCCTTCATTAGATGTTATCCCTCTCGGGAGCATCGGGTTACAGTATGTCATGTGCGTTTCACTTTCATCATGTACTCCGGTACTTTCACCATTCATGTGCACTCTTGTGATTCATGTACTCTCATGTTCACAGAGCCCCCATGTATACATTCATGTGTACCCATTTATGGGCCTTCATGTGATATCATAAGCAATAACATAACCTGTCTGGATCCTTGTGTATTGATTGGTATACGGGAGAGTATAAATGGTCATGTGAATAATTCCAAAGTAGTGTAGTCATGTACAAACTTTCATGTTTATTATCAAGCCATTCACATGTCTATCTTGCACTCTACATCACTAGCCACTGTTAGTTCTTTACTTATAGTAGATATTTCTTTACAGTCATCTCTTTTACTTCATATATTTTCCAGCGTTTATGTATCTTACTCTATAGTATATTTACATATCCTGTCATATTATGAACTGCGTGAGATGTATTGTGCTCGCTTCCGTCCTGACTGAATCTGTTGATAAATTTTACAGATAGCTTGGAGGTTACCTGCTAGCCTAAAGAAGACACGGTAGAGGTTGGAGTAGATGGCTAGAGTTTTTCTTATTTTATTTTTAGTTGTCTTGAGTTGTATTTATTTTATGCTTGTTTGAGTTGGTGTTGATAACACCGAGATTTATTTCTCTCTGTTGTACTTCTCTTGTGGATTCATAGTTATCTTATCGTGCTACTTCTAACTTTGGTGATTGAGTTGTATCCTGCTGTGATTGTCCTCTGTACGGAGAGTATATCATATTGTATTTAGTTTTAATTGTGACCTAGAACAGCGTTCTACCGCCGACACTGCGGCGTAGGCAGGACGTACCCACTTCTCGTACCCTACACTGGGTGCGGGTCGTGACACATTTTTAGTGGTAGTCCATACCGGTCGAGATTCACATTTGTACGAAGTCGTAGTAGTACGACGATTAGATGTACTGCTGCGCACCTGCGATTAGAGATAAGGAATAGGTGTTAGAATGAGAGGATATTCAATCACTGTTAGAATTCTTAAGGGATTCCTGGGACGACCCTTGAGAATCTTATTTTAACTTCGATTTGAAATCTCTTTTTCCTTGATTTGATTCACCCTTACTTCCTATTATTAAATTTGATTTTTGATGGATTATTGTTGAATTTTGAATCTTGATGTTAGTTGTTGAATTTGAGTTTGTATATATATATATATATATATATATATATATATATATATATATATATATATATATATATATTTGGAATTAAGGTATAACCTGATAACATACTTGTTAAGGACGGTGAGAACGGTAAAAGTCTACTTTATTTATGGAGTTTAGAATTTATCGCAGTCATATTTGCTAGCATGACAAGGACGTAAAGCCTGATTTAGATATACTTATCCTGGTTATGAAATCTAGATTTTCTTACAGCCATACCGGGTGGCGTAGTAAGAATTCTAGATAACATGACTATAGGGTGTATGCCTTCGTTATGGACTCTATTGTTTATTGCAGCTATGCTTACTGGAGTGGCAAAATTTTGACAACATGATTTCAGGAAGACGTGTATGGTATCAGATTTTATCTTAAATGGGTTCATTTCTTTTTAACAGTTGATGAATAACAGATTTTATTATTTTTTTTTTCTTTCCATTATTTCTTGTATTACCATTTTAAAAAAAATAAAAACAAAATTGTCCTAATTGCATCAATCACCTGTCTCGTATCTAATTCTATCAGCTATACTTTGAAACCCTTGAATCTTCATATCTTTTCACCTTCGAAAGGTCGAGGAAGTAGCGTAATTCATCTAATTCGAAAAAACTTGATTTGTTATCTTGTGATAATCTTGCTAGGGGTATAATATAATGGACCTTGATATAGGTTTGGGATAGAGATACGACTGAATTTGAGGATGAAAATAAGATAATTATATTATCAATTTAGGAACAATCATACTTAGAGAAATCTTTTGGGTATGAATAATTCATAGATGTATTTCATAACTGATGAGGATATTCGAGGTCAACTTAGTTTCGAGAACTTGGATAAACTTTGGTTATTGATTCTTGAGATGTTACACTTTAAGGCTATGATGTTAAATTTAGGAATTTAGTAATAGAGAAGTGATTTTAACTATATGCAATGATGATACGAAATTGAATAAGATATAGTAAGAAATGGCTAGAAACAGAAAGAACGCAAGGATTTTGAGTTATATAAAATATAGAGATTTTGTGAACATTTTAAATTTTAGGAAAATAATATTGAAGGTATACGTTGAAAGAAATATGAAGGTTGAATTTATAATGAAGAATAAGTTTTGTAAGGCCTAGTGGGTTTAGATTTAAATAATACAAGGAGAGTAAACTGAATAAGTTCAAGGATTACATAAAACTTGATTTAGAGGCTTCGGATCCAATTTAGGACAAGGTGGAAGAATTTAGATTTGTGATGATTAAGTAGTCAGTTTTGATTCCTAGTAAGAAGGGTATGCTTTATGAATAATGTTTCGAAACATAGAAATTTAGCCTATGGTGATCATGGCAAGGTCAAATCTTTATGACGGAAGGATATAATTTTTATGGTAGTCGTATAAAGGTTGATTTTTATATTAGGACTTGTGAGATAAAAATATGATTGGCAAATGATAAACTTGATAGTATCAGAGAGAGATGATTAACTTGACTTTTCTATGAAATCTTTTCTCTTGTTTTCCCTTTAAAAAAAGAAATTTGACTTATTCCATATCTTTGAATCACCTTTTAAAAGTTTTCAATATCATTGAATTCTAGCTCCCTTAATCACGACTAATCGACTTTGATCATCTTTTCTTATCATATTAATATCTTGGGTCGTACTCAATTGAATTAAATTTAATTATGACCTGAATCTCCATCCTTGTATGCTCGTGCTCAGACTTCGATGACCTTGTCCTCTATATTGCCCAAATCTTGATTACCCAGAATTGATCAACATAGATCGTATCGAGACTAAATTTTCTTAATATATATTGTGATTGGATTTCAATGCTATTGACTTCCGTTCTTTAAACTTTTGATTTTGATTTTTCTTTGAATAGTACCCCTTTATAGATAATTACTAATTATCTTTCTTTTATTTTTGATAATTACCAATTTTTATATAGGATGGTAGACTGCCTTACAGTCTTGATGATTTGTTGTTTCTATAACTTTTCCAGTTTAGCACCCCAAATTGCTTGTATATTTTGATACCCTATGACCGTTTTGGTTTAGCATGACTAGTATACCTAGATGAGACTTTCAACTGCCACCGTATGCCATGACCCTGTATGCCATTTTTTTAAATTGTATGATTTAGGTAAGTTCTGAGACTTTGATTGTTGGGGACGAGACTCTAGAAGAAGTACGACCATCTTAATTTCGTGGACGAAATTTTCTAAGGAGGGTAGACTTGTAACACCCACTTTTCTAAAATGAGGGTAATTTTGAACTTTTGTAAAAGTTTATTATTTAATAATAGGATTTATGATTTATAGAAATTTTTAATTAATTTAATACTATTTAAAATTAGTGAATTATAATTTTGATGTGTTAGCTAGTGAACCCTAGAACTGTTGAGCCTAGAGACTAACCATGACCATGGGGATCTAACCATGTGATTAGAATGACTATTTACAACTTTTTAGGCTAAGGGTATTTTGGTCATTTTGTGACTTTTGAATTATTTAGGATTTTGATTAATTGGAGAATTTTAGATTATTTTAATAATATTTAAATTGATGTACTGTGATTTTGGTCATTTTTCATATTTTAATATTTTAGGAATTTTTATATTTTAATATTGATTTTACGGGATTTGTTAAGTCGGATTTGAGTTTCGTTTCGTTCTGACTTGTGTTAGTGACCCGGGTAGCTTAGACTGTAGACGGGATCCCAAGATTAGTTAGTTATGGCCCACAAACCCCACTAATTAAGTTAGTGAGTTTAGACTAATCCCACTTGTTAGATTGGTTAAGTTAGAGGCTTAAATTTAACCCTTTTGATCCCAAACTTAAACCTAACTTAAAATTAACCAAGAGGACTAGTTGAGGCCTTATTGGGCTTTCCTCCAAGGCCCAAATAGGGTCTAATGGCAGCCACTATAGCTAGGTTAGCCTCCTTTTCTTTCATTTCTTTCCATCTTGCCTATTTTTCTTTACAAAGTGTTCTTCCCCAAATTAGAGTGCTTCTCTCTTTGATTTGATCTCCAAATCCTTACATCCCTCCACCAAAACTTCCATCCAACCTTCTCATACTACCAAGGGAGGGTGCTAGCAAAGATTTGGAGTAAAGTGCAAGGAGGAGTGTCCTTTTTCGAAGATCTTCGTGTCGGAGCTGTGTCCTTGGGAGTATCATTGGGATTCCACTCCCAATAGGTAAAACCAACCCTCTAAATTGATTTCATATACATATTAGTTAGTTTTGAATCCATAGGATCCACCCCCATGCATATACCCCATTTAGATTCAAATTTGAGGCCATTTGGAGCTCTCTTGAGGATTTTAGATATGTGTCTTGTGTCCTACTTGATAAATCCTAAATTAGGACACCCCATGTGTATGTATGTATGATAATAGTTTAAATAGATATTTAAATTCAGTTTTATAATGGTTAGAGAGTGGATTGATCTTAGTTAGGATGGTTAGAATGAGTTTCATTTGGATACCTATGTTGGTATCAAGTATCTTGGCCTACATGTGTTTCTTTTGTCCAAAATAACTCAAATTCGTTATAATATTCATCCACGTTTTTATTAACCAAAGCAGTTTAGAAATGTCATAACTTTTAGCTTAGAACTCCGATTAATCTCCCATTTTTTTAAAAGAACCGTATCGAAGTTAGCTTTCTAAATATATATTTTAATAAGCCAAATTCGTTCTGAAACATTTTGTAAAACTAATTGAATGTCAGCTGTCCGAAAGACAAACGCGTTTCGGTGTTTTCGCGATTCTGGGAGCTTTCGGATACGAAAATGTGATACGTTTAAAGTTTTGGAAAGCTAACATGAAGGGATAAGACATACTTTAGTTATAGAATTTACTGAAGGCCTAATTGGTACAGTATTGGTTTTATGTAGAAAAGTGACTATATAACATAGGTATTTTGTGTAACCTATGAGCCTATGTAGTATGGATATTAAATGAATGTAGAGTATGTAATGCATGATATGTTAGTTGAATGAAATGATATATATATGATATGTATCCTCTTTACATTAATGTATATATATGGTGGAATGCAAGCATATAGGAATGCAATCAATGTAATGTATGTAAACAATGCATAAATGCATGAATGAAAGAATGATATACAATGTATGCATGAAAGTATATAATGAATGCTAGATATGAAAGCAAGGTATATATGTAATGATAGATATGAATGAATAATGTATACATAATGTAATACAATATATAATGATAGCATGTATGGTAATGGAGTATAGATGAATATAATGTATGCAAGTATATAATGTATTCAAATATGTATGTATGCATCTATGTATGTACGTATAGGTGCACGAATGAATGCAAGTATGCATATATGATATGTATGTAGCCATGTATGCAATGTATGTATGTATACATGATATGTATGTATTCATGTATACAATGTAAGTATGTATGTATGTATTTCTATAAACTGAGTTAACCTATAACCTTTTACACACATGCATTCATACACCCTTTGACACCATGTATCCCATGTCACATATACCTACCTATCAATAAATCTGAGAACATTAACACATATCATTTTACACACATGCCAAACACACACACACACACACACACACACACACACACACACACACACACACACACACACACACACACACTCACTCACTTACTCTTTTACCTCTCCTTCTCTCTCTCTCTCTCTCTATATATATATATATATATGTATGTGCTTATATATAGCTTTCCTATATATATCTATGTATATGAATATGTGAATGTGAATAATATATATACATTATATGACTAAGTTTGTGTGCCTTGTTAGCTTATGGTTTAGTTTTGTGCTTGGTTTAGCAAGTGACTTAGACTATGAGTTTGTAGCTATCTTGGATACATGATTTGCATAGACTTAGTTTGTTTAGACCTATAATTGACTAACCTAGACTAGTTAACCATTGTTGACCCAATCCTAGCTAAGTTTGGCCACAGTTGACTAGAGTTGACCTAGTTTGACTTTATAGTTGACCAGAGTTGACCAAGAGTTGACTTTGACCTAGATTGACTTCGACTCATGTAGATTGCATTATAATTTCAATTATCCTATAAATTGAACTCTTTATAACCTGTGTTGCTCTAACTAGGACTCTGTGACTCCAGTTGGCCATCTTTTCATATCAGCTGTTCAGGGTATCAAGCGAGTACATTCTCTGACCGTTTTATACTTGATAGGATTTACATTTATGTACTAGATTACTTTACTTGATGTTGCCACGTTGTTAACACAGATTGGTACTTTATGAATCCCTTCATGAGATGTTATCCCCCTCGGGAGCATCGGGTTACAGTATGTCATGTGCGTTTCACTTTCATCATGTACTCCGGTACTTTTACCATTCATGTGCACTCTTGTGATTCATGTACTCTCATGTTCACAGAGCCTCCATGTATACATTCATGTGCACCCATTTATGGGCCTTTATGTGATATCATGTGCAATAACATAACCTGTCTGGATCCTTGTGTATTGATTGGGGTAAAGGGAGTATAGATGGTCATGTGAATAATTTCAAAGTAATGTAGTCATGTTTATTATCAATCCATTCACATGTCTATCTTGTATTCTGCATCACTAGCCACTGTTAGTTTTTTACTTATAGTAGATATTTCTTTACAGTCATCTCTTTTACTTCATATATTTTCCAGCGTTTCATGTATCTTACTCTATAGCATATTTACATATCATGTCATATTATGAACTGTGTGAGATGTATTGTGCTCGCTCCCATCTGACTGGACCTGTTGATAAATTTTACAGATAGCTTGGAGGTTACCTTCTAGCCTAGAGGAGACACAGTAGAGGTTGGAGTAGATGGCTAGAGTTTTTTTTATTTTATTTTAGTTGTCTTGAGTTTTATTTATTTTATGCTTGTTTGAGTTGGTGTTGATAACACCGAGATTTATTTCTCTCTGTTCTACTTCTCTTATGGATTCATAGTTATCTTATCGTGCTACTTCTAGTTTTGGTGATTGAGTTGTATCCTGCTGTGATTGTCCTCTATACGGAGAGTATATCATATTGTATTTAGTTTTAATTGTGACCTAGAACAGCGTTCTACCGCCGACACTGCGGCGTAGGCTGGATGTACCCACTTCTCGTGCCCTACACTGGGTGCGGGTCGTGACAAAAATTCTTCATTCAATTCACTCAAATTATTGCTTCTCTTTTCTATTCATTCAAGAGTTTCCCAGAGCCTTTTTACATTCATATCAAAGCCTTTACAACTCCTAGCCAAGCTGGTGCCAGTTCGTTTCGATCTAGAAGTTGGTTCGAGTTATAAAGAAGTCTTAAAAACTTCTGTATTTTTATCATGTTCCTGAATTCGGTCAATTCCTTTGGATTAAAGGCTTGTAGGTGTGAAATAGTACTCTTCGGATAAAAAAAACACGTGTTGTAAGGAATTGCAAGCACTTCGGAATCAAAACTTGTGTTTCACTCATAGTGGATTCAACATCGAGATGGAGTACTCTCAACTCGCTAGTCCTCTCAGAGAAAAACCAGTATAAACCTCCATATTTGCATTTACTTTTCTACTTATTTACTTTATGCATTTACTTGTATATTGCTTGCTTAATATTAGTTTGATTACTGCCATAAATATTTTTAAGTGGTGATTATCATTCCGCTGCACACACACACTCTATTCACCCCCTCTATAGGTGCTTAACGATCATACATCTAGTTGTACCCTAAGTTAGGAATCATAAAATGGCAAGAAAATATGTTACTTACCCATTTTGAGAATCATGGTACAATGACGACACCAACGGTTCAGCAGGGACACTTGTTAGGAGAAGTCTCTACAGAAGTAAAATGATATCAAACCATAGAAAATCATATTCATATATATATATATATATATATATATATATATATATATATGCGACAAAATATATATATATATATATATATGCGACAAAAATTGATAGAGGTACTCAATAGAGAAGGTTTGGGAGAGTTTCACCTGGTGGTTTGGGTTGCACAACCCAATCTTTGAACAATTGTACCAACAGGACCTATAATGGATACATTATCGTGCAACAATGATTAGGGAATGATAAACCACTAAAATCCTAGGGAATTATATATGGTTGGAAATCTAAAATAGAGAGTTATATGTTAGAGGTGAATTTGAAGGGCTTACCTTTAGTTTTGGTGGTGTAGTTGCCCTCGGAAGTCACCCTATCCTGTTGCATCTATTCTAGAATTTGGCTAAAAGTATCCTCCTTGTATGGACTGTTTGAGAGCAAAAATGAATGAAATGGATGGGAAAGAATGTATAGGGCTGTAGGGGAATAAATGATGGAGATGTGGGAGAAGTTTTAGGAAAAATAGAGGTAATGGAAGGGAGTTATAGCAACTACCACACTAGGTGGCTGCCACATAGGGTTGGCCTTAACATAGCTGTAAGTGGATGCTATCCACCACTTATGTGGACCATGGTTTGTCCACAAAATTCAAGTCCAGCCACTTGGACGACTTACAAATAGTGTTCAACATAATGCGGACACACTAACTAAAGTGAATCCGGCCAAGTGCTTCTTAGGCGTTTAGCGGCAAGTTCTTAGGCTTCATCGTCATGACGAAGGGAATCCATATTGACTTGGAGAAGACGAAGGCAATCTTGGACATGGCTCAACCAAAGAATCTTAGGTAACTTTGAGGCCTGCAAGGACGTCTGGCATACATCAAAATATTCATAGCAAACCTCTATGGTCGATGCCAGCCCTTCACCAAAATGATGAAGAAGGGGGTCTCCTTTGTATGGACCAAAAAGTGCCAGCGAGCATTCACGACATCAAGAAGTACCTCACCAGTCCCCCTGTTCTGGTAGCTCCAGTAATAAGAAGACCTTTTCTACTCTACGTCCGAGCCATGGATCACTCTCTCCGGGTATTACTGGCCCAGAAAAGCGATAAAAGATACGAGCAGGCCATCTATCACCTCAGCAGAACCATGATTGGAGCCGAGCATCGGTACAATTGTGTCGAGAAGGAGTGTCTTGCTTTAATCTTCGCCATTCAGAAAACACGGTACTATATGACCGGACAGACGATCCACGTCGTCTCCTGAATCAACCCCCTCAGGGTCCTCATGACCAAGCCAGGGGCTTTGAACTCGAGGTTAGCTACCTGGGCCATACTCTTAACTCTTTATGACATGGTGTTCGTCCCTCAGAAGGCAGTTAATGGCCAAGCGTTGGCCAATTTCTTAGCAACACACCCTGTGCCAGAGACGTTAAAGCTCTATGATGACATCCCCGATGAAGTCTTAGAATCTAATGTTGTCTTAGACAATCCCGTATAGCAACTGTTCGTTGATGGTGCTTCAAGGACAGGACCCGAGGGTGAGATTGTAGCGGGAGTGGGGGTTGTCCTCATTACCCCTGACGGCCCGATCATCCATCACGCCTACTCCCTCATAGATTCATGTACCAACAACATTGCTGGGTACAATGCCCTCAACATCGGGCTACAACTCGCTAAACAGTTGGGGGTTGACTACATCGAAGCCTATGGGGACTCAAAGTTGATCATTAGCCAAGTTCGAGGGCAATATGAGGTACGTCATGAGGACCTAATCCCCTACCATCAGGCGGCCATCGACATCATCTCCACGTTCACAGTTTTCTTTATAGAACATATGCCACGTTTAAAAAATTTGGAGGCCGACGCCCTCGTCGGTCTTGCCGCCTCTCTTGCAGCTCCTAGAAGATCCCAATACACCATTATGGTGATGGAGTGAGAACTCGTCTGTCCGAAGAACGCTCTGCACACATGCCAAAGTTACTCAGTCCAAGCGGAGGCTAATGTAGACGTACGGGACTGTCGTTTCCCGTTCATCGACTACGCGGTCTACGGGATTCTACCCGAAGACCCGAAGGAGGCAGCTTCTGTCAAGAGACGTTCCCTCCGATTCTTCAATGACACAGCTACCAAAATGTTGTACCGTCGATCTTACAATGGACTCCGCATCAGGTGCCTATCCCAGACAGAGGAGCAGGAAGCGCTCTGTGAGGCATACGATGGGAATTGTGGAGCTCATCAACCCGGGCCCAAGTTACAAGACCAACTACGTCGCATGGTTTATTACTGGCCCACTATGATGGCGAACGCCATGGAATATGCAAAGAAATGTTGGGCATGTCAGTTGCATGCAAACTTTATTCACCGACCTTCGGAGCATCTCATCCTACTGTGGCCTCCTGGCCATTTGAAGCATGGGGAATGGATATCGCTGGACCCATCAGCCCACCTTCCTCCAAAGGACATCGGTTTATCCTTGCCATCACGGACTATTTCTCCAAGTGAGCAAAAGCAGTGTCATTGGTAGTAGTAAAAGCCTCGAACGTGATCAGCTTCATCAAGCACTACGTCATCTACCAGTTCGGGGTCTCCAGAAGAATTGTCCATGACAATGGCCCCATTTCGTGAGCCATGCCTTCTAGTGGTTCTGTGACAAGAACCGAATACAGAACGTGGCATCAACGGCCTATAACCCAGCGGCTAATGGGTTGGCCGAAGCATTCAACAAAACTTTGTCAAACTGCTCAAGAAAGTCGTGTCCTCTAATAAATGTGACTGGAATGAAAAGTTGGACGAATGCCTATGGGCATACCATACGACTATGCGGACACCAACGAACAACACACCGTTCGCCCTAGTCTACCGAAATGAAGCAGTGCTCCCCTTGGAGATTCAAATCTTGTCCTTACGAGTAGCTATCACCAATCAGCTGACTGACAAAGATAACCAGTACAGACGGTTACAAGAGTTAGAAGCGATGGATGAAAAATGCTTGCTAGCATAGCAAAGAATCGAGCTTTACCAAGCTCATATTTCTGGGACCTTCAACAAAAGAGTCCGAGAAAGACCATACCAAGTGGGCGACCTCGTCTTAGTAGTGCGAAGGCCGATGGTGATGACTCATAAGATGGCTGGAAAGTTCGAGCCCAAGTGGGAAGGACCGTTCGTCATAGAAACGGTATATTCCAACGGTGCTTATCGACTAGCCAAATCCAATGGTGACTTGCTAATGATGCCCATCAACGGCAAGTTCCTAAAGAAGTATAACGCTTGAAGATGAAACCGGCATATGCTCTCGTATCCCCTAAGAGCGCCTATGAGTTCTGGTAAGGGGATTCCTTTCTTCTATATCTTCCCTCCAATAGATGAAGCACTTCACATCTATATTACCTCTGGATTGCTCTTCTACACCCAGACGATGCAGCTACCACGTCCATATTACCTCTGAGTAGTCGTTCTCTCCGTATTGATCCTATGATTATCATGGCTATCTAGAAAACAGTTCACGTTCATACTACCTCTGAATTATTGTTCTACATCCCAGCGAAGATTAGGCCTACCATGTTTATATTATCTCTGGTTAGGCGTGTCTTCTATAATGACCCCTCCTTATGTTGAAGAAAAAAGTGAAGGAACAGAAGAGTTTTTATACAGAAACATGTGTCTATAAAGATCTATTACAGACTCTTCATAGTTACATAAGACAAGAATCTGAAACATCACCAAGCACGTACGCTCATGCCACATTTTCATGCTTCTGTTCAAAGTACCCCGAGCATGACCCAAGTTCGGGACACTTTGAAGGGGGACTTGTAGAAGCATAAAAAATCTCAGCTAATAACATTCCTCCACTACAGCGTAGATGATACAAAGGCGCAGATCGAGTATTAAAAGACAACAGAAGATACAGAAAGAAGTTTTGATTTTATTATGCCTACAAAGATCTAGTACACATTCATCAAGGCTATATGTAAAGGACTACTCCTACTTTTTCTACAAAGGATCGATTACAGGTTCAGCAGACCCTAGAGGAGTCTATAATAGACTTAGTCTTCATCAAAGTGTAGGCGTCTTTCTTCTTGGTACGCATACTAGAAGATTGATCTCCATCAAGGCGCATTCTGGCTTTCTTGTACGCGCAACCCTCCAAACGCGCATCAATTGCTCGGCCAAAGCAAGCAACTTCCTGAAGCAGCTATTGGTCCGAGATCCCTGAAGGCGCAGTAGGTCACAAAGCCCAGAACGAACAGAGCAGAGTACAACCTGTAGAGCTTCAGGCTGACAACCAGACCAAACTCGGTGGTCAGGACCTCCAAGACGTCGCCCAGAGTTAAACTATTTAGGGAGGATACTTGGATACTTCTCAAGAGCGGTGATGGCTCCTTCTACAAAGAGTTCTTCTACAAAAACATGGCCCCTTCGAACGACAGAAGCCCCAACCAACAGCCGAATTATGCAAGGCCAGCGGCCGTTTGAAGCTATGTCTAGATCAAATATGGTAGTGAAGGGTGCCAGGAAGAAGATAGTGACTCTTCAGAGGAACACTTCCCCTTTTATAGGACCGCGAGTGGTCCAAACTATAGGCCACTTGGTCGACGGTCAAAATGCCCTCATTAATGGGATGAGCCTAGGACTCAGCACAATGGGTCTCAATTAATAGGCCCATTCAAGTGAGTCTCCAAACTGTTCAAATGCTCCTTAGAATTCTCCAATTAACGGTGGCAATTAAGAAGGAGTCTGCATTCAAAGAAGACTTAAAAGCCAAGTTGTCTCCAACCAGAGGCGCAGGCACCCCACTATGTCCCTTTGCCACCAAGTCACTCCAGCACAAGCCCGACTGCTACTCTAAAGCATAGTAAAATGGTCTATCTGAAGGTGCAACCTACTTGTCGTCCTAAAGCACGGTAACTTTACCCGAAACACAACCTACTCGTTGCCCTTAAAAGCACAGCGGCCCCGTTGTCTTCAAAACATATTCCACTTGTCGTCATAAAGCACAGAGGCTCCGTTGTCTCCAGAAGCACAGTCTACTTGTCGCCCCAAAAGTACAGCCAGTCTTGCCTGAAGTATAGACGACATGGTCCCATTCATTCGGTTTGCTTAAACCGCCTCTCTTAAAGATAGGATTGGGATTGATCAAGTTGATAAATACGAATATCTTATCAGATTGATTTAAATCTCGGACGAAGATTACATAGAATCCAAATCTGAGATAAAATTCCAAGATTTTCTCGGCTACATCCGAATAAGCAAATTGACACACGCCACGTGTCACCTCCTTCGGTTATTTTTATAACCACCAGTGATCTCATTTGAAGGGAATCTCAACACCAGCCACGTGTCAGCGCCACAAAAGCTCACACCGTACAAGGACGGCAGATTCCTTCATATCTTGAAATCCTAATGTACATCAAATATGTGCTCCTCTCTCCTATAAATAAGAGAGGTTTTTCTCCAACAACTTGATCGACAAGGAGAAGAAGATCCACAGAATTATCAAAATCTTCAACTTTGGCGTCCTCCTGATCGACAACCCTAGAGTTCCATCGAAGGCACCAGAAAGTCAGAACAAGTCTCATATCATCATGGGATCGTCAACGGAGTAAAGGAGCTGCTGCAATGTTCGATCTCCACCGTCACACTTTCCTAGAAACTTTTGTACTTAGATTTCTTCACATAAGAATTGATTGTACTCTTTTTTATGTTCAATATACAAAGTTTGTTCAACCTTTTGTCATGTCAAACAATATTATGTCATGTCCCGTTTTCGCAGAATCCTTTTGCCTCGCTTTGACCTTCTACGGAACCGTTCGTCCTTGCTTGAGCATGATGCCGTGTAACCTAAGTTGTGCTTGCACAAGGCCAAGAACTGCAGAACAATAACATAGACAAGGTAGACAATAGCACAACGAAACATAAATGCAAAAATTGAAACAGTAGCAGACAAAATTTTAAAGTATATTTTGAACATAAGGATAACAGAAACAAATTCTCTTTATTGATGTCTATTGAACTGATTAAAAACTCTCATTGTCTCTCTGATGCATGTCATGCTTGGCTTATCTCTCGTGAACTATATGATTGCAATGATCACGTTCTATATATTACATCCTATTATATAGAAAACCATCTCTTTTGCATATTCTTCTTCTGATTTCTGGCTCCCAAGGATGAGGCTCTGGTTATCGCTTCGAACTTTTTATTTTGATGCATCTTGCACCTACAGGCAAACTAGTGGTG
Source organism: Iris pallida (assembly GCA_029216955.1). NCBI lineage: Eukaryota > Viridiplantae > Streptophyta > Magnoliopsida > Asparagales > Iridaceae > Iris > Iris pallida. Next base: position 28,410 of record JANAVB010022829.1, read on the forward strand.
TGTCAGTACATTAACCTACTGGTAAAAGAACAAAGTCTTCATCGTCTGAAATGATCACTAAGTAATTTAGTAATAAAATATTCTATGATACTAATCTTGCTACTTTTACCTATATTCATTTCGTGCAGTACAGAGTCAGATTACTTCTTTTGGAAATCATTTCATATTCAAAATCCATGATTGGGTCATTTTAATGCGTATTATCAGTTTATTTCTATTGACAATCGCATCATATTTCATGAGTCATATTCAAATCTTAGGGTCTTTAGCAATAACATAACATATGGCATTCTCTTCTTTAAACATATAGCAACATTCTAGGTAACATAGTTCTTGTTCTATTGTTGGAACATTAGAACTTCCTTTGCATATATTATTCACATGAGCAACTTAGGCGAACCAAACTATTCATATGAGCGAATCAGACTAGGAAATATAGAATATAAAACGAACATCACCATTCGCTGATTCTACCCAAATCTATTAATACATCCCTGCACAAGACAAAGATTAGAATAAGCCAAGTGTGTACATATGTCACGACCCGCACCCGCTTTTCGGACGCAAGCTCGTGAGCAAGCCAGCTACGTATCAAGCGGACTCTAGCCCGACTCGAATACGTAAACGCTATCAAGGCTATGGTATACTGCCAAATCATGGTAATGTAATCTATATCTCAATCCATAATAAGAATATGAAACATGAATGAACAATTATGGATCGTGGTCTGCAGCCTACTAGCATATATGTCCGATAAGACTCAAAGATATAATAGGAGTCTACAAACTGAATCAGTAAACATGGCATCTCATGATAAGGAAAAGAAAGCACGAGAGGATAACAATATAATATCACTGACAAATACCTGAATCTCACAAGCAATATTGTAATCATCTGAAACCCACAAGTGTCATATCATTCGCCATCCAGAACTGCTAACTAACTCCATGCAATCACTAACCTGAAGAGATCATCAGGTCCTCAGAGAACATAGCAAGATACATAAAACATGCCTATCTAGCAGTTTAATCATGCATGATATATAAACGGGATATAAACAAGAAAAGACACTTAACATGGCATGAGACTACGACCAAACTGCAACCAAGTGACTAACGACAAGTGGCTACTGACAGGTGACTATAAACTGGAATACAAGAACAAATACACGCAATTGACTACTACTGGATGAACAATGAACACGAGATCAATAGAATACCAAACCCTCGCCCCGAGTGGACTCACAGGTTGAACTAATCACTAACCCTCGTCCCGAGTGTGGACTCTCTGGTTAGTTCACGGCAAGGCACCCTCGTCCCGAGTGTGGACTCTCTGGTGCAAGTACTATATCCCCGTCCCGATTGTGGACTCTCTGGTGCAGTACTACATCCCCGTCCCGATTGTGGACTCTCTGATGCAAGTAAACACGACAAACACCCTCGTCCCAAGTGTGGACTCTCTGGTACAAATGGTCAACCCTCGTCCCAAGTGTGGACTCTCTGGTGCCAATGAACACGATAAACACCCTCGTCCCGAGTATGGTATCTCTGGTGCAACAGATCAAGACAAACACCCTCGTCCCGAGTGGACTCTCTGGTGCCAAGGAAACGATAACAAGGATTTAGCAGTTCAATTACACGTACTCGTTCTATGACACGAACCAGTCGAGGTACAAGTAACGACATGGTACAACTCAGTCAATACCTAGGTAAGGACAACTCTAGTATGAACTCATAAGGTGGACAAGCCTGGCATATCTACACTATCAAGTCATGAAGATGATATACATGCAAGTCAAAGAACTATTGAACATGGTATGAAGAACATATATAATCAAGTCGACTAGAGAACTGATAATAACATATAAATACATAGAACTAGAGTAACCAAATGATAACCAAATAATTACAGAAAAAACTATAAGCATGAAATTAAACTGTAGAGGGAGGCAAGGTACTTGCCTGGAGGTTGCACGCAGATCCAACAAAATATAGTCAACTGCTGAGCCATAAAGTCCAAATCATCACAACGGTCTCCAAAAGCTAAAATAAACATTGCCAACATTCTCAGAATAGTCAAATTTACTAGGATTTCCTGTCTTTAAGTCCAATTCTGGACACAGGGGCAAAACATAATTTTGGGACAAAACGTGTCCGCCGTTAGATCCGCTTTGTACCGAAAAGCGTGCCAGAGTCAATAGTCTCTAAAGTCGTCAAACTACATGTCTACAGATTTGTTTTGATGATACGAACCCAATGATATGTTCATTTTGGATTTCGGTGGGCCGTGCACAAATCGCCCGTTGAATCGAATCGTGGGGCCCGTGAAACGACGATCCGATCAACTGTCTCAGAATTGGACCAAACTTGGCATACCGGATCAAAAAAATGATACGGTCCTATTGGCGTAAGTTTCTTCTCGATCTGACGAATGTGCACAAAGTAATTAGAGAATTTGCACAGAGGCCGATACGGTGAATTTTGACGAATACGCATCAAATTCGTCGCGCACACGCAACCATTTGAAT
>JANAVB010022831.1:0-20955 GCA_029216955.1 Iris pallida
CTAACATCTTAGATAAATAATCATAGACCTTAGATTTAGCTTCACTAACTACTTTATTAGCTTCATTTTTTTGTTACTTTATATCTTTCAAAGTTTTTCTCTCTTTTGCCAATCATTATAGGAAATTCTTTTTGAGTTAATACCCTTTTGAACTTACTCATTCCACCTCCAACTTTCTTTCGATGTCCAACCATTGACTTTTGATACTCCTAGAATCTCTGTTACTACTTGATACAACTTGCCATATTGTAACATATAACATAATAATTCGCCTTGATGCGCCACATCTTCCTTTATAATTTTATCCTTAAAATTTATTAAATTCTCTATGTTCAAGTTACAGTATTTTATTATCGGTATCTTCTTCACCCTAGTATTTGTTTCCATTTATTAATATGTCTAAGACCATCAACCTATATTGAGTGGTTAGGCTCTCTCCTAGAATAACTTTACAATCTTTACATGCTAGTCTATCTACCTTCTTAGTAAAAAAATATTCTATCTGACTAATATTGGATCCGCTCTTAAAGGTAGTTAAATATTGATATCTCTTTCTGATACAAGTATGTGCTATTACAAGGTCGTATGAAACTGCAAAATCAATGATTTCATTGTCCCCTTCATTCCTAACTCCATACCCATGACCTCCATGCACACTATCATAATTATTGTTCTTTCCAACATAACCATTTTGGACAATTAAAGTTCTTTATTAACTAACTAGAGAGATGTATGGTTGAGGGATATTGTCACTATCAAAATGCGTACCTTTGATAATCTTAGTATAGTTTTGCCATAACCATTGTAGTTGCAATTATATAGCAACCTAGATGATGAGGACAGTATCCTGTCTAATAGTTGAATGTATGTATTAAGAATGAATAAAAACTGCTTTGTTATAAGAGAAAGACTTTTGAGATGCTTTGAAACCAAATCTTTGATGAAAATGTTGCTGAGGATGAAATCTGCGATAGCTGTTACTCTTTGATTTATTACAATTTGGTGTAATTGTAAATTCAATTCATTTGATATTTGCAAAGATTGAGGCATCGACCTTTCTGTCTTCTTTACCCATTCATGCACTTTTATACTGACTGTTTGTTACGCTATCAGATTTTGAATGACGTTAGTGGTGATTTAGATGCGAAGAAGGCTTGCAGTGTGGCTCTGAAACTGCACAAGAAGTATTTGAAAAAGGTGACAAACAACTGCCCTTTTTATGTCATTCTAGAAGCTTAGCTTCCATGTTTATTACTATACTTCAATTACTTTGGCTTCAATTGTGCCACTAGGGAATGGAACATGTAGTATGAGCCAATTCTCTGTTAGCAGATCTTATCATCTTACATTTGTCGTAGATTCTTTGGTTAGTCTAGGGGAACTGGGAGGTTGGAAGGTTTTTCCTTGGTGACGTGCAACTGCACACCTGGGAAAGGTAGAGGTCTATTTACTGCCAACTAGCCTTCAAGTTTTTTTTAAGGAAAAATGCTAAGTCTAAACCAAATGCTTACAATCTTCTTACAACCTCTCTCTCCCACCCCTTACACATGGGTCACACTGGGTCACACCTCCCCCCCCCACCCCCCCCCCCCCCCCCCCCCCCGCTACATGGGCTCCACCCGACCCCACCACTTCCCCCCCTTCCCAATCGAAGCCCGGCACGTGGCTGACATGTGGCGGTTGTAAGGAAATTGTAAGGATTTGGTTGTAGGCATAGCAAAGCTCTTTTTGTAAAATACTTTGTTAGAGCACCCTTGGCTAGTGGCACCCTCTTATAGAGGCTGACATCAGCTTGACAGCTGACTATCAAAAATTTGTTAATCTCTTCTAGCTTTCTCTAGAATGAATCGTGTTTTCCCTAGGGGTAGCCAACAACAGTGATGATGATCATTGGGTGATGTCTGGCTGGTATAAAAGTGTGCAGTATATTTTGGACAAGATCATGACAAAGCAGTCCAGTAGTACAGAAATAAGTGAAGACTGATATCAATATTGTAAAAAGAAGCTTCTAGCCCTTTGGACACACAAATCTCTTGTCTTGCCTAGTGCCTAGGCTACCTGCCTTGGATGACCTGACACGGATTGTACTCTATCTTTCGTCTTTTTACTCCCAGTCTTAGCTTAGCCCGCCTACCATCTTAGGCTTGTCTAGGCCTTATGGTTATGAATCATGATAATTATTTTGTTAAATGCTTAATCTTTTTTAAGGTTAGTGTAGAAAATAGCCTATTTTGTATGGCTCTTTTGTATTAGGCTTACTTTTAGTTCCTTGTAATCTCCATTTCAAAACTAATTAAGTCAATTAAATTGAACCAATTTCGGAACGTGGTATCATAACTAAAACCCTAGCTCTCCTGTCTTCACCAAAATGTAGCCTCTACCAACCCAAAATCTCCTTCCAAATCCCTAAATCCAAAACCCTAGCCGTCAACCTCATCTCCTTCCTCCTCAGTTCTGAAACCCTAATCCCTAATATCCAGATTTGGTTCCGGACATCACTGCGATCAGCCCCATTGAATCCCGAAACCCTAGCCATCAACCTCATCTCCTTCCAGCAGTCTCCCTGGACATCTTGTCTTCAGGCTGTTGAGCACATACTTCGTTAATTGAAGAAGTATCTTGGCCAAGGTCTTGTCTACCCATCTTTCTCGTCTCTCTTACCGACCGCTTATGCAAATGCTGATTATACGGGTTCGGTGGATGATTATCGATCAACGAGTGGTTTATGCATGTATTTAGGAGAGAATCTTGTTGCTTGGCAGAACAAGACACAGACTATTGTTGCCTGCTCTTCTGTTGAATCAATGGTCCATGCAGTTTCCAAGCTCACATTGTTGAAAAGTCTTCTTAATGATCTTGGTTTTTCTCTCTTCTCCATCTCTTCTCTGTTGTAATAACCAGGCAACCATTCACATTGCTAAAACATCGATTTTTCATGAGCGCACCAAACACATTGATGTTGATTCTCACTTCATGTAGGAGAATGTCAAGCTTCATGAGGTTCACCATCCACTTCACATATTCGTGTATATCCTTACTTTGGTCTTGTCTCGCCCACTCTATCTTCACTTTCTCTCCAAGCTTGGAGCTCTCGACATCTATACTCCAGCTTGCAGGAGAGAGTAGAAGATAGTCTATTTTTGTATTTATGCGTACTTTGGAGGTGTTTGTTTGCTTGTAATTGAAAAAACATACAATATTTGTTGCACTATTTGTACCATTTTTATTGTTTGGTTTGATATAGATGGTGGAATTTGTACCATAGTTTGCAGTATCGGCCGATGCCGGTTCGATACGGCCGATACCGGTACGGTTTAGCATGTCCAAATCCAATACTGACCGATATTGATATTGACCGATACCGACATTGAGGGTCTCTTTTCCGGTCAAATCGATAAAGAAAATTGAATGAAAAAGACCAATCATCAATGGTGTAAAAATATAGTAAGGTTGTAAAAGCATGTAAAAGAAGAAAACTTATTTATCGCAAGTAATCCAATCGACAAAGGTGACTACTATTTCATTCAATTCCAAAGTTAGTAAAAACAACACAGAAAATACTTAAAATTGTGCCTAAAAGTACAAATATTTTTTAAAATTTTAATAATTTATTAATAATTATTTGTTTTTCGATACCAAAAAATTCGAACTTCGATTGAAACGAGTGATAATGTCGATACCGTCTATACCGATATTCATAGGAAGGGTCCAATACCGATACTGTAGTGCGAACCTTGATTTGTACAACAAATGTTGTATCGTTCTCCAACTACTGCAACAAATGTTGTGGCCAAAATGACCACAACTCCACTTAAGGCAACAATGCAACACCATTTGCATCATTTACAATGATTCTTATCTTCATTCAAAGTAATAAAGTCATAGCCAAACAATTGAATTAAGCAACCATGCATGCTAATTGCATCATTTCAAATAATGGATTTGTAAAGCCCGTAACATCATTTACATGCAACCAAATAATGGATTTGCACTCTAGTTACAGGAGTAAATGCTACATGCAATATATGTTGAAAGATATTTCCATTTACGGATAGGAAGGTGAGTCACCCTAGCCTATATATTGTAATCTTTATTCCCAAATTAATTAAGTCAATTAAGTTGAGCAAAGTTCTCAACATTTAGCAAACATTTCGTGAATAATAATTTCATTCATTTGTTTAGTTTCTTAATATTTTTTCAGTTATTGTAATTTCTTAGTAGTTTGTAAGTTGCTGAAGCCATTTGCTGCTTGATCTGTATTTAATATTTAGTCTAGAATCTCCTACATTTATTATTGCTCGACTGTACGTTGAATTTGCAAACTTTTTTAAATTTTATTAACTGGAAAATGTAATGCCCTGCCTAGGCTCCTCCTAGCTGCCTTACAACCACTTCCGTCTTTACAATAATGATTGATATCAGGTATCAACTTGTTAGACAAAACAACCTATGGCGCACAGAGACGAATACAACATGACCCTATGTGGACACAGGGACATGGACACAACACATATTTTGGTGTTCTAGTGTATATCTGAGTATCTCAGTCACATGTCCAATACGTATCCAAGACGACACCCATTTTTGGAGTGAAAGGCTAGCCAAATTGTTGATGAAGGCTTACATTTGGTTAAATCATTTTGACATAGCCTGTTTAAAATTTGTGTTATGTATTTATTTTAGACGGACCAGGTATCACTCGGTAGTTACAGCTCTTAGCTCCATTAGTTTCTTTCCTTCTTTTTTGTTCTTTTTTCTTTCAAGAAATATGGGTAACATGTACCATCACCAGAGCCACTTAACTCCATAGGATAAGAGTCCTGGAAATTAACATTATTTTTTTGTAAAAAAATCTAAACACCTGTGAAATTAGTCGCTAAGAATTTAAATCTCGTATTTTCTTATGTGCGGAAACTTCTTTTGTAATTGTAAGCATTTTGAAATTGTGAATAAATCTTGCACAGTATTCACATCAAACTATGATTAGGAATAGCGAGGGCTCTGTAGATAGTTGTCCTTGGAACCTTTTAGTTAAAAAGTATTAAGCGTAAGCTCTCTCTTCAGTTATATTTTCCTAAATGGATTTTATTTATTTATATTGTTTACTATGTGGAACACAGTTGGTTCCTGCTGTATTTAGGAGTAATTCATTTATATCTTTACTTGCTTGGGTATCTCTATGAAGCCTTTTGTTTTCCTTGTGTGGAGTTGGTATTGCAGGACAACATAACTTTTAGGTTAAATTATTCTAATGGCATACCCAATTATAGCGTTTTGGGCCTTTTGGCATCTTAACTTTTCACTGTTCGATTTTTGTACTCCAACTTCATAAATTATTTTTCTAAAACACTTGTCTCTACTTTGTAGCACATTTAGACCACTTCAAAAGCATATGTTGTAGTATAAAAGCGCAATTTAAATATGTCGGGAACACGGTGTGACCCGAACCGGAGTTGACCTATAAGGTGCGATATTAAATTGGGCCCATATGCATTAAAAGAGAATTCTCGTGTAAGGCCTGACCAATTCCAATTATCTACACCTCATGATCCCATCGGCTATCCGATGTGTGACTAAATTACTAACTCCATTGTCATCCCCTTTTTGAGGGCTCAACCGGAAACGAAATACAATCTTCACCTTAGCTCGTTTCCGTTAGCCGAATAACCTTAGCACATTTACTACATTTGTTCGTTCCCGTTAGCCGAACAACCTTAGCACCCCGCTACATTTTGTTCGTTCCTGTCAGCCGAACAACCTTAGCGCTCCTGCTACCTTTTATTCTTTCTCGCCAGCCGAGCACCCAGAGATCCAACATATTGTCATCTCGATCCGTTCGACCACAGAACCAAACCAGCACGTTCATCCACACCACTATTGTGTACCAACCACAGTGTCTTGCTCCACCTTGGATGCGTCAAATCCACCTTATCTTTGAAGCCAATCCGTGTAATTGCATATGCTCCTAAGCATCATCTTTCTCGAACCAATTAGAGCCGTCCAAATCCGTCCGGTAACCATGGGCTCTGATACCATTTATTGGGAACGCGGTGTGACCCGAACCGAAGTTGGCCCATGAGGTACGATATTGAATTAGGCCTATATGCCTTAAAAGAGAATTCATGTAAGGCCTAAACCAAGTCCAATTATCTACACCTAATGATCACATCGCCTACCCGATGTGGGACTAAATTACCAACTCCATTGTCATCCCATTTTTGAGCGCTCAACCGGAAACGAGATACAATCCAAGAAAATACTTGTATTGCCAGATATTCTTTTGAAATGGACCCGATGTGCTTCAAAATTGACGAAAGGAGCTTCAAAAGAGCAATTTATAAAGTTAGAATGCCAAGATCGAACAGTGAAAAGTTAAAGGTGCCAAAAATGTCCGAACGCTATAGTTGGAATTCTATTATGATAATTTATTCTAACTTCTAGGTCCCGTCCTCTTTATGTTAACCAATAAATGTTGATGAATCCATTGAAAATGTCTTCTCGTCCACAATTTTACAGGCCAACAAGCAGCTATAGTTGCCGAAGAAGAAAGTAGAGTTCCAGAAACTGGGTCCAGTTTTCTTGCTTACAATCAGTGGAATGGTTCAAGCTCTACTCGTTCAAAAGCTATGTGCAGGATCCTCATGAACATGTTCGAACTACAGAGGACTAATGCTTGAGCATTCCTTAACCGGACGAAATTCTGGGAATCGACGAGTTTACAGTTCAGAAGAAATTTACGTATACCTTGTAATGTTGTATTCATCTCGAAGTCGATTATAAGATTACCATTTTTATGTCAATTGTTGTACGTATATACATACACGGGAAATACAAGAGGCTTGCTGCTTGGAAGCCTCTTTTATATAATAAAATTTTAAAATTTTAGAGAAAGTATTCTTCATTCTGAATTGTGTTCACTGGTTGAATGAGAATATACAGCAGAGGTGCAAATGGCCTTCCTTTTTGTAATCAGGATCAACTTATGGATTTACTTAAATCCATGAGGAAAATGCAGATAGCGTGTATATCCAAGAGCCATCAGTCTTCTGCCAATATAAAGCAGATGAACGACTTTACATAAATAAAATAAAAAAGAAGCCATGACATGATAATTACAAATTATACAACGAGAACAAGAAATCAAGCCCCTTAACAAGAAACCAATTTTTCGTATCTTTCATAAACGTATAATACTTGCGGACTTTTGAAAGATTCGAATCAATACGTAAATTTTAAGCATTGGAAGTTTTAAACTTGTTCCGTATAAATTATTGAAAAGAATTGGCACAAAAAATATGGTGGGAACATGTTTAATTAACCAAATTTGACGGCATATTTAAGAATGTGAAACTTTCAACCTTAATATTTCTAATTTTTGAATATTTGACCAAATTTTTGAACATATTTTATTTGCATTGAATCAATTTATACGCGTACTCTATATGTGTACTTTTGTCGTCCCGAATTTTTTTCGTTTGCCGAATTGCTAACAAGATCTCAATCTTCAAGTCTTCAACCGAGGGAACAAAGCTGAGCTTAGAACCAATAGAGTGTTGGGAAAGAAACGCAAAAAATCTTTCCCCAAATCGGAGAGTACCTGCGAGAGGACCGAGCAATACAACGCACGAACCCAAAAACAACCACACAAAACAATCCACGCAGACACAGAGAATTTTTGACGTAGAAAATCCTTGCGGGAAAAACCACGGGACGATCGGAGTCTAACCCTGAGAAGCCTCCACTAATGGAATAGAAGAATTACACCCTCTACAAACTTCTCCCGATCCAAATCGGATCCCCACAACACTTGGAAGCAAGAGCAATGATTACAAGGCTACGAAGAACAAGAACGACGAGTAGAGATTACCCGAATCCGATTCTCCTTCAAAAAACACCTTCGATCCTCCGTCTTCTCTCCCAAAGTTGTAATGGCACTCTTGCCTCTTTTCTCTCTCCTTTCTCGTGTTGTCTACAATTGTGTTACATATGATTAGGGTTTGGAAATCCCAACTTAACTCCCTAATCCCGCAACAAACCTGACCGTTTGATTAGATCCAATGGTGAAAATTCACCCCAGATTTTCGCTCAGCCCCGACGACACAGAGTTCGGCCAGAACTCTGCGTCGGGCAACCAGAACAAACCAGCAACATTCTGGAACAGCCAGACCGAGTTCGGCCAGAACTCGGCCTGGGACCGAGTTCGGCCCGAACTCGGTGGCTCCAGTCCAAAACCCCCCTCTTGTTAGCAACAGCAGCAGCAACTCCTCGTTGCCTACTTCCCGAGCTTCTTCGACATCGAACGGCGCTCGTCGCACTCCGGGATCTTCTCCACATAGGTTGGGAACCCCACCCACTCCAACAAATCTCCCCCTTCACAACTATGGGGAGGATATCGTCATCCCGACGATCTGCCTACAATACTCAAACTTCCCCCTTGGTAGAATCTTCGTGAACATATCAGCTCCATTGTCATCTGTATGGACCTTCTCAAGCTTCGCGTCCTTCTTCTCAACTACATCCCGTATCCAATGATACCGAGTCTCGATGTGTTTGGACCGGCTATGAAACGTCTGATTCTTCACAAGGTGAATAGCACTCTGACTGTCGCAAAGCAAAGTATACTGCTCTTGCTTCAGTACCATTTCCTGCAGCAGCTTCTTCATCCACAGCAACTCCTTGCAAGCCTCCGTCGCCGCAATGTACTCTGCCTCTGTCGTCGACAAGGCAACACACTTCTGCAACCGCGACTGCCACAACACCGCTCCACATCATCACGTAGGCCGAAGTTGATCGCCTCGTGTCTACATCTCCAGCCATATCAACGTCGGTATACCTAACCAGCTTCGGCTCGTCACCACCAGGGGCGGATCCAGGATTTAAAGTTGGGATGGGCTACTTTAGTACTACTAATTTCATGTCGAAAATTCGGCATAATTTTTCCTATATTTGTAAGGTTCGATACCTGTCATAATGGATAAAAACACTGACATCTAGCACTAGGTAAACATGACCTCTAGCACTAGGTAATCATGAAGCAAATTTTCAAAGACCAACACACATTTTTCATCTTCACATGCTCATATATAAAGAGAAAACTAACTGTAGTAGAGTAGATGGCATGGGAACTCACAAAGCCAGGTCACTACTGATGTTTGCGAGAGACGATGGGAATACTCCATAGAGGCAGTTATTGTTGAGTCCCCTATCAAAACATCAGTAAACAAGTACTAAGTACTAACACTTCATTTATTTCTATTGATATTACTAGCATTACTGTACTCACAAGTATTCAAGGCTCTTCAAGTGACCAACAGAATTGAGAATCCCACCAGAGAAGTGATTATTGGAGGGATCAAGTGTCTTGAGCCTTGAGAGCTTCCCAATCTCTGCTGGGATTGGTCCTGATATGTTGTTGCTATGTAACAGACTACAATTACAACCATTCAATTAATTAGTCACTTGTTACATAAAACAAAGCCACATAACAAAATAAACAAAGTTTTCAGAGCATACACAATCTCAAGGTTTGTCAAGTCGCCAATGCTTGGAGACTGTACCAGACATTTTATGGCTTGGACTTCCTGTGTGATCATTAAAAGGAATACAAATATTTTATATATAGAGAGAGGTTGTTAGCATTTGATAAAAAAAAAAAGATACAAGTCCATTGCATTTAATACAAAAAACATAAGGTACATATCTTCAGACAACCGAATACAAAAAACATAAGGTACATACATGTCCATTGCATTTGATACATGTCCATTGCATTTGATACAAAAAAAAAAACATAAGGCACATATACAAAAAAGTAGTTTGTAGTGACAAACTAGTGAAGTTGTGCCCTTCGCACTTTCAAACAATCGAACTCATCTATTATCGAGAATTGTCTTTTGTAGCAACTAAAAACTAGTGAAGTTGCTCTTGAACTTCTTGAGAATTGTCTTTTGGTTTAAAGAAAGAATGCAATGTTTTTAAACGCTTGGGCGGTTGACTCATTCTTCTCAAGTTTGATTTCTAAATAAATCAAAAAAAGTATGTATAAGCCTAACCTATGATTTACCAATTTATAATATGTAACTGATAAACAATAGAAATAAGTAACCTTCAAATTGTAGCAACTAAAAACTAGCAAGATAATTGATAGATAATCGTCAAATAAAAATCACCCGCCCAAATCTCTAACGGTCTAACCTAGGATACTTTCGGTTGTAATCAACAATTCTCAATGTAAATCAAACATTACTAAGTTATAGATAACAATTATTAATTTAAGAATCCAAAGAGAAAGTAATCAACATTTATCAATGTAAATCAAACAAAACTGGAAATATCCTTACAGAACAGTTTTCAGCAGCTACCTGGATAGCGAGTCACTGGGTGGCACTTCTAGGCATACTGATCTTTAAAAATTAAATAGACAGTTTTCTGAAAAATTAAAAATTGGGTGTCATTTCATAATTCTGAATCAATAAATTCAAACTTCAAAATCTACCAGGTTCCAATACACAAATGACAAATCGTAGCTCCTCCCCAACCCCAATTACCCCACCAAGCACAAATCCTAAACCCTAATCCACCATCACAGAGACCATTCTCTCCTAACCTTTTCCTAACCCTAAAATTTCAAATCTCCTAATCTTTCCCATAACCTAAAAATCTCTATTCTGAATATTGAATAAGTTGGAGCAAAAGAAGTACAATAAACCCTAAACAATTTTTTTAGAACAAATAAATCATGAAAAAATTAATTGCAAGAAAAAACTTACATCCATCTCTAGGTCACCATGAGATTCTCCTGTAGTCCTGTTGGGACTCTGGAAGTACAATAAACCGAGAACTCGAGAAGACAAGAGCCGGACTGCCGGAGAACTCGAGAAGACAAGAGCCGGAGCCGGAGCCGAAGAAGAAAAAAAAACAACTTAGAACCCTTACAAAACCTAACTCTTTTTCACACTCATTCTCTTTCTCTTTCTCTTTCTCTCGTGTGAATTCAAAGTGAGTGACTTGTATTGGCAGCTTATTGGGTGGGCTAACTTGTTTTTTTTCTTTCTTAATGGGCTAAAATACATATGTAGTAAAAAAAAAAATTGTTGGATGGGCTACAGCCCACCCAAGGATACACTTGGATCCGCCCCTGGTCACCACCAAAGGAAAGTCTCCAACCAGCAGTGCCCTGAAGATATCGTAGAATCCACTTGACTGCACTCCAATGTACCCTTCCAGGATTTGAAAGATACCTGCTAACCGTACCAACTGCATGAGCAATATCTGGCCTCGTACACACCATGGCATACATAAGGCTTCCCACAGCTGAGGCATATGGAACCCGCTCCATATCTTCCTTTTCGTCCTCGGTAGATGGACACTGCTCCTCAGTGAGCTTAAAGTGAGCTGCAAGGGGACAACTCACTTTCTTCGACCCGTCCATCCCGAAACGCTGAAGTACCCGGTGAAGGTACTTCTTTTGGGACAAATGTAGCAACTTGGACTCTCTCTCTCGGCTGATCTCCATCCCAAGAATAGTCTTCGCTGCGCCCAAATCCTTCATAAAGAAGGCCGTGCCCAGTTGGCACTTCAGCTCCGCTATCCTAGTGGCATTCCGACCCACTAATAGCATATCATCAACATAGAGCAATAAAATGATGAAATCATCATCGGCAAAATACCTCACAAATGCACAATGGTTCGACGTCGTCCGTGCATAACCATGCTCCCCCATAAATGACTCAAACTTCCTGTACCACTGCCTCGGAGCCTGCTTCAGACCATACAAGTTCTTCCTCAACCGGCAGACCAAATGTGACTTGCCCTTCTCACAGAATCCCTCTGGCTGCTCCATGTACAACTCCTCCTCAAGATCACCGTGGAGGAATGCCGTCTTCACATCCATCTGCTCGACCTCCAAGTCGAGACTGGTTGCTAATGCTAGCACCACCCGAATAGACGAATGCTTGACGACAGGCGAAAAGATCTCATCGTAATCCACGCCTTTCCGCTGACCGTAGCCTTTAACTACCAGCATCGCTTTGTATCGAGGGCGAGTACCATCATCCGTCTGCTTCACTCTAAACATCCATCGATTCTTCAAAGCCTTCTTGCCCTTTGGCAACCGCACCAGCTCATAAGTGGAATTAGTGTGCAAGGAACTCATCTCCTCCTGCATGGCCTCCATCCACTCCTGCCTGTGTTCGTCTTACATAGCCTTTGCAAAGCTTTCGGGCTCTCCCCCGTCAGTCAATAGCACATACTCATCCGGTGAGTATCTCATAGATGGTCGACGATCTCTGTCGCTCCTTCTCAGTGGAGCCACTAGTGCTGGCTGTATACCAACAGCCTCCTCCCCTTCAGGAACTGCCTCTCCGGCATGCTCATCCTCCTGAGGGACACCCTGACCACCATCAGCAGGCTGATGATCAAGGTTGGGAGCTACTCCATGTACTGGCTCCTCCATAACTGGATCCTCTGCGATGTCCTCTGGAAACTGCTCGAAGCGAAATGACTCTAACTCAGGCAATTCCTCAGCCTCATAAGGCGTCTCGAAATCCTGAGTGTTGGTCATGGCTTGATCCTCGACGAACACCACGTCCCTGCTTCTGTAGAGCTTTCTTTCCACCGGATCGTAGAGTTTATAGCCAAACTCATCCCGACCGTAGCCGACAAAGACGCATCGCCTCGTCTTCGGCTCAAGTTTGGTCCTCTCGTCCTTCGGTACATGCACGAAGGCCTTACAGCCAAACACTCGCAGGTGATTGTATGACGACTCTTTGCCGTACCATACTTTGTCAGGCACATCACCCTGCAAAGGAGCACTAGGAGACAAATTAATAACATAAGCAGCTGTGAGAAGAGCCTCACCCCAATAACTGCCCAGCAAGTTTGCTTCTGACAGCAAACACCGCACCCTCTCTATCAGTGTCCTGTTCATGCGCTCCGCTACACCATTGATCTGAGGTGTCTTGGACGGAGTCTTCTGGTGTCGTATCCCTTGCTCTCTGCAATACGCATCAAAGGGACCAATGTATTCACTGCCATTGTCGGACCGAACACACAATAACTTCTTGTCCGTCTCTCTTTCAACAGAGGCCTGAAACTCTTTGAAAGTAGGCAGCACCTGATCCTTGGTCTTTAAGGCATAGACCCAAACCTTCCTGGAACATTCATCAATAAAAGTTACAAAGTAAGATGCACCACCAATAGATTTTACCTTCATAGGACCGCAGACATCCGAGTGAATCAACTCGAGCAACGCCGGCTTCCTTGAACTTAGGTGGTTTCGAAAAGACACCCTATTTTGCTTCCCAGCTAAGCAGTGCGTGCACTTCTCCAACTTTGTAGACTTGAGCCCTGGAATCACCTTCCTGTTCACCAAGTAGCTCATCCCCTTCTCGCTGATATGGCCGAGCCGCCTGTGCCACAACTCGGTAGATGCAACACTAACTGCGTTCACCTCCTGTGCCCCCTGTGCGCTCCCCTCCATATAATAGAGACCGGACTTCTTGCTTCCTCTGGCAATCACCATCGAACCCCTGGAAAGCTTCCACTGACTACTTCCGAAGAGACCGAAGAATCCCTCGTCATCCAACCTTCCAACCGACACCAGGTTGAAATGGATATCAGGGACATGACGAACATCTTTGAGAATATGAACCGCACCCGTCTTCGTTCTCAAATGCACATCTCCAACGGCAACTGCCTTCGACACATCTCCATTGCCCATCTTCAACACTCCACAGTCGCCTGTAGGGGTGAGCATTCGGTTTAAACCGAACCGAATTGGCCCAAAACCGAATTGGACCGAAATCGAATAAGCAGAACTGAAATCGAACCGAATTAAATATATATATATATATATATATATATATATATATATATATATATATATATATATATATATATATTAATTAAATTTTTTTATTCGGTTTTCGGTTTTGGACCGAAACCGAAACTCAAAACCGAAACCGAATAAGAAAATTTAGTATTTTCAAAACCGAAACCGAACCGAATTTTTTTAAAACCGAACCGAACCTCTTATTCGGTTCGGTTCGGTTCGGTTCGATTTTCGGTCCAAAACCGAATAATGCTCACCCCTAGTCGCCTGTTGTGTAAGTGGCAAATAGTGCCCTGTTGTGAGATACATGTGCTGAAGCCCCTGAGTCTACCAGCCAAGAATTGTCATCGCAGGCAAGGTTTGTGATAACCTCATCACCTACGACGATCACATCGCCTACATGCATCGAGGCCGCCGCTGTAGTGTTCTCTTCTTGTTTCCCCTTGTCGCCCTTCCTCTCTCTCTTCCAAGCGAAACAGTTCCGCTTGATGTGGCCCTTCTTACCGCAATGGTAACACTCTGAGTCATCGTAACGACCCTTGGACTTTTCCCTGCTTTTGTCTCTGCCACCACCTGGACCCCTGCTTTTGCCCCTTCCGCGGCTCTCTGAAACCAATGCCTCTGAGTGATGGGATGTAGATGAAGTGCCCTGAGAACGTCTCCGCATCTCTTCATTCAGCACCCCGCTCTTGGCAAACTCCAGACTGACCACGCCCTCTGGAGCAGAAGCGATCATAGATACTCGTACGGTCTCCCACGAGTCTGGAAATATACACAGCAGCCATAGTCCCTGAACTTCGTCGTCAAACTTGACTCCCATTGAAGACAGCTGGTCAACCACGCCCTGGAAATCACTCAAGTGATCCGTAATAGACGCCCCATTTTTGTACCGCAGACCCATCATCGTCCGGATCAGGAACAACTTGTTTACCCCGGTCTTCTTCGCGTACAGAGATTCCAGCTTATCCCATAATGTCTTCGCGTGCTCAATATTGGCAACGTGGTTGTACACGTTCTCGTCAACGAACTGCCTGATGTATCCGCACACCTGTATATGCTCGAATTTCCAGTCCTCCTCGGATTTATCACTGGGCTTCTCGGATGCAAATACGGGCAGATGCAGCTTCTTGACAAACAGCAAATCTTTCATCTTGCTCCGTCAATAGTGATAGTTGGTGCCGTTCAGATTCACCATGCGCACTGGCTTCGCGTCCATCTCTACTCTCTAGTTTCTGTCAACTCCTGACTCCCTTCTGAATTCCAGAACCTGGCTCTGATACCACTCTGTTGGAAAAGAAACGCGAAAAACCTTTCCCCAAACCGAAGAGTACCTGCGAGAGGACCGAGCAATACATCGCACGAACCCAAAAACAACCACACAAAACAATCCACGCAGACACAGAGAATTTTTGACGTGGAAAACCCTTGCGGGAAAAACCACGTGACGATTGGAGTCCAACCCTGAGAAGCCTCCACTAATGGAATAGAAGAATTACACCATCTACAAACTTCTCCCGATCCAAATCGGATCCCCACAACACTTGGAAGCAAGAGCAATGATTACAAGGCTACGAAGAACAAGAACGACGAGTAGAGATTACCCGAATCCGATTCTCCTTCGAAAAACACCTTCGATCCTCCGTCTTCTCTCCCAAAGTTGTAATGGCACTCTTGCCTCTTTTCTCTCTCCTTTCTCGTGTTGTCTACAATTGTGTTACATATGATTAGGGTTTGGAAATTCCAACTTAACTCCCTAATCCCGCAACAAATCTGGACCGTTTGATTAGATCCAATGGTGAAAATTCACCCCAGATTTCCGCTCAGCCCCGACGACACAGAGTTCGGCCAGAACTCTGTGTCGGGCAACCAGAACAAACCAGCAACATTCTGGAACAGCCAGACCGAGTTCGGCCCAAACTCGGTGGCTCCAGTCCAGAACCCCCCTCTTGTTAGCAGCAGCAGCAGCAACTCCTCGTTGCCTACTTTCCGAGCTTCTTCGATATCGAACGGCGCTCGTCGCACTCCAGTATCTTCTCCACATAGGTTGGAAATCCCACCCACTCCAACATAGAGCATGGTTGTCAGCATTGTTTAACTGATTTTGGACACTTTGCAATAGGACTGATTAGCGTTTAGATACTGAATTTTATACCAACTTAGAGTTCAAGCTTGATATGTCCAATTGAAAATTTTGGATCCTGAATTTTTATTTTTGGTTTAATTTTTCTCATTATATCCTGAACATGAGTACAACATGAGTACAAGGCAACAACCAAACACATGCTGGAAAGGCAGGTATAATGGAAAATCGGAAACTAAAAATAAAAATACAGTCCAAGCTTTCCAATGCTAATTTGCCCCTTTGCAATATTACATTTTTTTAATTTTCTCTAAATGGATTTCTCCAAGGAATTTCTGCAAATTTACAGTGTAACAGTAGTAATTGTTTTATGCCTGGCAGGAAGATCCTATAAGCTAAAGATGTGAATAGCATAGCTGCGGAATTAATAACACTTGTTGGAGAGAGCATAAATGATGTTAATATGGGCTAAAAAAAAAAAAAAAACCCATCTAATTTGTGTGAACCTTTTGAATATATTGGCGTTGGTGAGCAACAAGCATAAATGTTCGCAGAATATGGCCATCAACAACACTGATGTTTCTTATGCCTGCTACAATTCTGATTCTTTTCGCAGGGAGATACAAATCATCCAAACAATCAAATATATATGGACTATGAGTTCCATCTGCAGTGAGCTATATATATGCAAGAAAACTGTAATAGCAGTACTTGTAGGGTTCATATAGACTTGAGACTAGATTCATCAATTGCTTGCTGCTTTTAAGAGTTGATATCTACAGTGACCACATCTCAATGGCAAAGAGGTGCACTACAAGGCCCTCGGAAAATATAAGAGGGGCATAAAACAGTAAGGAAGTCATACATATTGGACTAAAATCTCCTTTAGACTTTAGAGTATCTTGCGAATGGATGCAAAAAAAAAAATTATTGCATACAAGAACTTTCATGTGATTTTAAGGACTGTATATGTATATTATTTTCATCAAGTCTACACAACAGCAATCCCCTCAGAACTGCGTTCATCATCAAATTGGTTTTTTCGGCTCCAGATCAATGAACTGGTTGGATTGGCTGGCAAGATGTGCGATGCTGACTCTTCCCTGTCGTTTTATGTAGTCAGCAACAGCCTTCATTTCCTCATGTGAGATGTATATATATTTTCCACGATCATCCATTACGCCAGAGAGCCTCCCTGCATGCCACAACATCAGTATCTAACAGCAACAACAGAAATATATTGGCACCTTTCTTTGTAATTCTTCATCAGAACACTCATTTATCGAAATTGAATCATCTCACAGATTGTGTGAGCCATTCATGTTTAATTGGCAAGGCCCTCTTTGAGCATAGTTCTCTTTAGGAGGTATTTGGCACAAAACCAATTGTGTTGGCAGCAGATACGAGAGTAGCTCATAAGATCTTGATTAGTTTCATGTGATATTAAACATAAGCTCTGTTCATTGTCAACCCATTTTATGGGGAAAGGGCCTTAGTTTACAATCGTAGTGATCCATTAACACATCACAATTATACTAGACAGATTTATACCATTGGGCATGTAGTCTACGGGTTTTTACAATCTATTTATTTTAATCTTTTGCAGGACAATTGCACTCCAGCAAGCCCCAAGCCAATCAGATTTCACTGCTTAACTGTTGTTTCTTCTATAGCATCTCTTATAATATTTAGATCTCATTGGTTAAAAGAAGATGAATCAAGAACATAACAATTCCATTTTTTTTTTTGAAGCAACAATTCCATTTCAATATAAGAACAAGGTCAGGAGCAACAGGACAGATCAATTGACAAACCAGAAACTGACTAGTGCTTCGCAGATGTAAGGAAAATTATCTAAACTCAATTATGCTTTACAAAGGAATAATCAATGCGTAAGTACAGAATACATACCCATACTTTCCAATGTCATTATTCGGTTAATGCAATCCTGCAAAACACCAGAAGACAGATCAGAAGCTCAATGAAATGTTAACACACGTAATACTTGTGCAGCAAGTTGATAAGACCAGGTTTAAATTTTAGAAAATCAATTAAGGAACAATATGAAATATCGTTCAAGTATGAGTACCAGAAAGCTTCATACTTCACATACTACCGTATGCATCCACTAAGAATGACCAACCTGATGGACACTTTTGACTACTGTAAACAGTTATTCATGACAGAAATTGCCATCAATGACAACATACTAAACCCAGATTAGAATATTAACCTTAAACTCAACAGGCAGAACGTATTCAAATTACAAATTAGAGGCCTGGGAAATACATCAAATTCAGTGTCATATCCATGTCTGACGAGAATCCAACATGGGGAAATCAAATATATATTTTCCATGGCCCAGTTGTCCATATCTGTACAAGGTAGAAAGAGGTGGATATTGTATTAAGCCATGTCAACATAATACAACTACCAACCAGACATGTTTTTTAGCACGAAGTTTAACATTGTATTAATTCATCCCACAAAGTATCCTGTAAGGTGATCTGCAATTCGCTAGAATTTTCCCCACGTGATGCCGCGGGGATTTTTTATTTATTATTATGAATGGAACTTGTTGAAACATGAAACATTCTTAAAGCATGAACCCGAGTCCGAGCAAAGAACCAACCTAATTTTACTCTTAACCGAAATTTGATTCAGATTTGGACGGATAATAGTCGCCGTCAGAGTCCTCATAAGTTGAAACTGCTAGTTCTGTAATGTCACGCCCCGCTCCCGTAGGAGCGATCGTCCTCGCTAAGGCGTGATGCCGCACGAGCCTAGATTGCGCTCGTGCAAGGCAGTTCCATAACGGCCGATTACATCGACGGCGACGGGGTCGTCGCACAGAAGTCCCAAGCAGAAATATTGAAACATGCAGCGGAATTTAAGAACAAGTAACACATTCACACAAGTCATTCAAAAGAAGCTCTTTTATTGATATTGAATACAAGATTACATCTGTGGGCGCAAGGCCAAATTACAAGTCTCTCGTGCTCACTTTTCTCTCGTTTACAAGTCACTCTGCTCTCTCTCATCTCTCGATACAATACTTGAATCCAGCGGAAGCTTCGAAAGGCGATGTCCATACATTATGTCCTGTATAAGTCTTCAGATCACACGGCCGCACGCTTCGACTCGCCAAGGAACTCGTGCCTCGACGCATCCAAACGAGCTCCGCACCACGAGCTTCTACCTGTGCCTGCACATGAAACACTGTGTGGGTGTCAGTACCACTGTACTGGTGGAGTGAGCTCCTCGCCCACCCATACAAAATATACACGTTTCATTTACTTTGTGCAACATAAACCCTTTTATGATTGTCTTTCTATTCTTGCCTTAGGATCAGTTTTAGGGACCGACGCCTTAGCGCAACTTGTGTATCGGGACCATCCCGTGCTTGCAATGTCAACGTTAACTCATACTTGTCTCTAGACCACTCCTCGTGCCAACAACGTTAACCTATCATGTCGTGTTTGCCTTACGGCCATAATCAGAGACGCAACTACACGAAGGACTCCATTTCCTTGCCTCTAGACCTTTCTCGTGCTTGCATTGTCGACGCACTGACTTATACTTGTCTTTTGTGCCAAACTCTGGGACTTAACGACTCGGTCGTGCCATGAACTCGATTCGTGCCTCAATATCTCCGAGGCAGTGCCTCCTTGTTTAGTCTTGCCTATACTTGTGTTGTGATAACGCGGCCGTGCATCATATTTCGAGGCCGTACCCAATAACTCAACGTAACTTCACACAACTTGCCCTACGGCCCTTCTCGACTTAACTCGCAACAACTCGAGCCTATCTCATGCAACTCTAAGCCACAACTTAACACTCGACGCCGCCTCTCGTGCCGAAGCACGCCGCCTTCGTTATAGCCAAATCTTAGGCCCAAACATTGTGTCTTCTAACTGCATACACATTCAACCCAATCCAAAGGCACACACGCGGATTGCCGTCCCGTGCCGACACATCTATATGAATGGTCACTGGCATTAACTAGCCATCGTGGACATAGCCTGGCATTCGGGACCCTTGCACCGCCGGTTGCGATCCTCGATGCAAGTCCCCGACCTACCGGTTGCTTCATACCCAGCTCGGCTATACTTTGTTCTTCCTAGGCCGAGTCGGTGCCCATGGCCCAGGGCTGCCGCTCGAAGAACCATCGCCCTTGTCGACAAGTTGTCCATGACCACGCGCCTACGCTAACTTCTAGACTTAACGTAATGCATGGTCTCATCATCATCATTTAGCTACTTTGCTTTACTCTTTTCATACTTCCTTTGCAGAGCCCAAACCAGGGTTGCCTCGGCGACTGAACCACAGTCCCGACATATTTCTTCTCGGCGACTAACCATCGCTTAGACTTAACATTCTTTGAACTCAGGAACGGCTACTGCATAGCCTTCCAACTTGACTTGAACATATCGTGTTTCCTTAAGTATTGACCGACCGTGGCTAACTTTCCACTGAACCAACCGTGGCTCGTGCCTCTAAACCGACTCGTGTTCTACGCAACGCTGTCGCCCAAGTCATACTTCATATGACGGGCCTTGGGGTCGTAGGACTATTTATCTTGACAACCGCAGAATGAGCGGGGACAGTACGTAGAATAACTTAGGTCGACCGGCATAACTTTGCCTAACTCACTCAAGCCTACAACATAACCCAAGGGACGAGCAAAGGCTATGCCAAGCCTTGCGGGACAGGACCGAGCATGCTTCAGCAAGCATTTTGTGCGGGCGACGCCTATGACTTAGGCTAACTCTCAGCTTTTGCACCGAAGACCAACTTTCCTTCTCCCAAGCCACGGGACGAAGGACCGAGTGTCATTTTCAAAGCACGCCGTGCACCAACTCTAAGCCGACCGTGGGACGTTTTCCATGTTCTAACTCGATTCAAACCGTCGGAATTATTCCCTTAGCTATGTGGATGCGTAGCTTTTATTATCAAGCCTAACTTGTGCAAGTTGAAAACACGATTTATTATGTGAAGGCAAAGATGAGGAGAGTTCACCGAAACTACCCCACCTGAGCGATGT
>JANAVB010022832.1:0-149550 GCA_029216955.1 Iris pallida
AAAGTACGAATTGTAGGGTCATTCCTCAGACCCCTACAATTCTATGATAGAATCATGACAATGGAGGTTGTTGTAGGCCAGCGCGCCTTTGATATCAGTAGAAGACAATATGATACGTTTGTGAGGTCTCTCATTATCAATATCACTATCTTCCTCAATACTTGAGAATCTTGGTCTTTTTGTAGTATTTTATTATCATGAACAAGGAAATTAGAAGCAGCAGGAACAACAACTGAAGAAGAATCAAGATTCTTAACCTCTGTAGCTGGAATAGTGACATTAGGATGAAGAACTGAATCTAAATTGTAGGCAGAAGTTAATACATTTGAAGAAGAATGAACATCAGTGAAATTTTTTATGTAATGGAAGGGAATGGTGGGGATTAAGGGAATGAAGTAATGAGGTGAATGTGGATTTGACAGAAATGGAGGAAGTATGTGTGGGACGTGATGTGTTAGGCAAATATGATAAGGGTGTATGTGGGAATTAGTGCCTAGATTTGGAGATGAGATAATGATAGTGGAAGGATTAGAGCATAAAGATGGTGAATCAGACGAATGTTCTGCTGATGGAGAGGAGGTAGTAGGAGTAACATTGACAAGGGAAGTAAGAGGAATATGGGGAACTGAATCTGAATCCAGTCTGGTCGAGTCACTTAACAACATGATGGCCTTGATTGATTGATTATTCAGTTGTAAATCAATATCTTTTTGAAGCAGTTGGGGGGGGGGGCAATGTTGTCTTCCGAGGAAGGGGGGATATATGCAACTTATCCGGTAAAATAGGAGTGGTGGTTTGTAACTGATCAGAAACTGACAATGGTAACTCTGTCGTCATGCTATCACCGGACACGGGAGCATCACCGGAATTTGAAGATGGGATATTATCATGATGAATTGAATCAAAAGGAATGGTAGGATGGGAATGTTCAATTCATGGCCGAGGAGCTAATGGTGGATGGATTTTGATTTGAAATAGTGGTGAGATTTGTTTGATCATGACCAATATTGATTTGAGATTGAAACAACTGTTGATTGGAGGAACTCTTTGACATACCTTTATTTAGTGGCTTCTTCCTGAATTTATCAGCATGATTCACACATATAGATAGATTTAGGCGTTTATCAAGGAGGCTTTGGAATTTCTCCTTTTGATCTTCTGACCATTCTTCACATTTTTGCTTCATAATCTTTGTGAATCTGACACTTCTTGACACTGTGTCCCAAACAGCCACAAAACAAGCAAAATTTAGGTAGACGTTCATACTTCAATAGAACAGTACAATCCATGTTGTTTCCCATTGACACTTTCAAACTTCGAATCAATGGCTTCATAATTTCAATTTTCACCTTGATTCTTGCAAAAAGAATCCATTTGCAAGCCTCCGCAGCAGAAGAAGGATAGATCGTACCAATTCGAGCCGCAATGGTAGAAACAAAATCCACTGTGAGTAGATTAACAGGAAGCCCATGTATCTGAACCCAGAAATCACTCTCGCAGAATTTGTAATCATTCGGAGGCTTGTTGGGGCAGCATCTTTCAATAATAAGCAGGTGTCTATTGATCTTCCATGGACCATTGATATAATAAACTCCAGATCTTCTCTGAATTCAAACTTCGCAGAAAAGGATCCCCCATGATACTCTGAAATTTTGACTGATCCTTTGCATTTCCAAATCTTAGGGATAGTAGTGGATATGATATGAGGAGGATAATTCTTCTGGTAAGAATTTTGAAGAATATATACATATGGCAACCTAACAGCCCGTAATCCAAGTTCTTGGTTTAAAAAAAAAATAGAGTGACAAAAAAATGACAATGTGATATTTACTAAGAACAACAATATGAATATGGTTGGACTGCCGTCTGAGCAAAGCAAACAAATGCAGTCCTCTACAGTTCTACTCACATCCCTGCTCTAGAAAACCGTTGGCAGCCATAATCACAGGTAACATGCTAATTCACACTTATCATGTCAAATCAACAATTACAATAATTTTGTCGGATCATGACTCCACGCAAAAAATTAATCAATCACGCAACGATGATCATTGACCAATACAGTTAGAAAAGAGTTTAAAATTAGCAACAAAGTAAGGAATTACTTACTGCACTTCCCGCCCTCCATTCCCACCCACCCAAAACTGGAAAAAACTCTCCTAGACGTCCCCATGTGATCATTAACATCTCGTTTAGTTTCCAAAAAAAAAACTAGAAACAATTATTTGTTCTTTTATGGACATAAAAAAATTAAAATTTCTATAAAAACAATCTGTTTTTGGAAAGGTCAAGAATATTGTCAGAATACATGGGTGGAGAAATCATTTTCTTGCACATTTTTTTTTGTTTCTACTCGCATGATCGCATCCCTGCTCTAGAAAGCCGTTGGCAGCCATAATCACAAGTAACTTGCTAATTCATACTTTATCATGTCAAATGAACAATTACAATAATTTTGTCGAATCATTTATGACTCCACGCAACAAATTAATCAATCACGCAACAATAATCATTGACCAATACCGTTAGAAAATAGTTCAAAATTAACAGCAAAGTAACAAACGAAAATGCTAACGAGTCGGTTCCAAATGCATTGGCTCTGTATTTGCAACTGTGGACCAAAACTGTCGACCAAAAATACGATCCACGTGGCATCACTAAAGTAACAAATTACTTACTGCATTTCCCGCCCTTCAGTCCCACCCACCCAAAATTGGTAAAAACTCTCTTAACAGAGACGTCCCCATCAATTCCCTCCCATAATGGGATTCCCTCTTATTTATCCCCCCTCCACAATCCCCCACTAAGCCCAAACTCGTAACAATAACAACAACAAAAAAAAAAACATGGGCAATAGCATTGGTGGTGGGAAGAAGAAGACGGCCAAGGTGATGAAGATCGACGGAACCACCTTCCGCCTCAAGCCCCCGGTCCAGGCCCGGGACGTGCTGCGGGACCACCCGCGGCACGACCTCCTCGACGCCGAGGAGGTCAAGCGGCTGAGCCTGCGCGCCCAGCCGCTGGGGCCCTACCAGCCCCTCGTGCCGGGGAAGCTCTACTTCCTGGTAGAGCTCCCCCGGCTCCCGGACCGGAGGGCGCCGCGCAGGGCCTGGTCCGGGGCGCTCGAGCACGTGACCACCGCCAGGGACCGGCTGGAGAGCCTCAAGCTCACCCGCCGGTCCGCCTCCGACCTGTCGCTCGCCGCGCCCTCCTCCGAGGCCGCCTCCGTGGAGGAGTCGGCGGACGGCGGAGTCAGGCTCCGGATGAGGCTGCCGAAGGCGGAGGTGGCGAGGCTGGTGCAGGAGAGCAAGGACGCGGCCGAGGTCGCAGAGAAGATCGTGAAGCTCTACGTGTCGAAGGAGGGCGCACGGCCGGCTCCGGCCAAGTTGAAGAAGGAGGTAACAGTCTTTTTTTTTTCCTTATTTGGTTGCTTGTACTTTCTTCTAACGATCAACAAACACTAATAACGGCACTATTGAGAAATGATTGAGTAGGCACTGGTGAACTAGCCAATGTTATACTAAATATTATCAAATATTATAATTAAAATATAATTATTAAAATAGTAAAACATTAATTGCTACTGCGTTGCCTGTTCCAAGAGGGTGCTCCCTGAACCCAAGCTCACAGGAGGGCCAGTGGCTGACTGCCATGTCGATGCGGATGTGTGATCACCCCCGAGATTGGACCAAATATATTTTTCCTAAAATATTATTACATATTTTTTATATAATTGAACGGACTCACTATTCACCATTGCCACATGTTTTTCTCTATTGGCATGATGAGTTGACTGATAAATGATTGAAACTTATTGTCCAACAACTTGTATTCGATATTAGAAACGATTCATCTTTAATACGAACAAGAAAACTTTAGTTTGCAATTGGTTACTTTTAACTGAAAATTTTGACAAATTAAAAGTAGGAGAAAAAAAAGAAGAAGTTGGCTATCCTCTGTTTCTGTTTATGTCTGCATCGCTGTGTTAGATCATATTATTTGTGAAGGATCTTTGGTGTTGGTCTGAGACTCTGAATTGATTCTTCTCTGACTCTACAATTAGTTAATGAGATTGATGGCTTTCCAACCTATGAACTATTTGGTCTCGTTTGTTCTGCGGAATCATGAGACTGGAAAAGAAAATTGATTTTTTTGTTTGGATGTCAAAGATTTCGTATTAGAGGGCATTAATACAGGGATATGCTATTGTTTTAAAAGCATTGTTTTTGAAAGGTTTGCATGTGAGTGCACAATTAACATAAGCAATGTTTGATATAACAAAGTAGGATCACTTGACTTGTACTTGTTATCACCCCTGCAATTACAATAATACATAGAGCATTTGCGTGTCAACGGTCATGCCAAATTACAAATCTAATACATTTACTTATGGTGCATACTTCTAGAGTTAGGATATGAACAATTTAGCGTTCACAATATCTTACTATGAGTATCGAGATCGGCGGTATCGACTATCTGCAGTTTCGGATCGGAGTATCTGATTTTTTTGGTGTCGAAAAAAATATATATTATTAAAAAAATATTTTACATTTAGACATAATTTTAAGTATTTTTGTGTTGTTTCTTAGTAATTTTAAAATTGAGTTAAATAGTATCCACCTTTGCCTCTTATCCGCCATAGAATTTTTTTTTCTTTTATATGATTTTACAACCTTTGTACAAGTTTACACCCTTGTTGATTCGCCTCCTTAGTATATATTCTTTGCCAAATTTGCTGGAAAAGAGACCTCCATTGTCTATATCGATATCGGTTTGTACTGGATCAGAACATGTCAAACCGTATCGGTGTCGGCCGATACTGCAAACTATGCAATTTATATGTATCTTGAAAGCAATCAGTTTCAGAACAAAAGTTCACAATCTACAAGTATTAGACTACCATTCGTACCTGCTTTGAAAAACATATCTCCATTGTCTATGCTTGGTTCTCGTATCATGTTGAAGTCTATACCATGACGCCAAAACTCCATTTTAAGTTGGGATGGTTACATATATTTTGTGACTTCTCTTTGTAAATTACTTTCTAAATGCTATTCATATCGATTATGCACTATCTAAATTTGTCAGAGTAAGTAATTTTTCCTCATTTTTTATTCAGAAAAGAACGAGGTTCTTACCGATGCCTGAAGAAATAATAGCTTAAGACTCCCATCTTACTGTTAAATTATGGACGAAGGAAAGAAGGACAGCTGAATCCGCAGGAGGAGACCATCTCTATCATCTTCAATCCGACATCCGGTTGGCATGAGAAGCTGCAGAAGGCTTCCTATTCCGTTGGTACTTAGCTCGGTGTCTTCTTTTTTTCTTTTTTTTTTTTGTTAGATTTAACTCCCGTTTAGTTCAATGTAATGTAATCGTAATCGTAATATAATCAAATTAAAAATTTTATTTTTCACATTCAAGTATATTGCGAATACAATTAGATTACAGTGAACCAAAAGGGATAGTGGACACTTTCATTCAAGACACTGAACTGCTGTATGAGAGGAGAGGCAAAGGATGGTGGAGATATAAAACAGAAACTTAGATTTGATGAGCTCTTATTAATCTTTCTGAAATCAACAAGTGTTGGTGTGATTTTTTTTCTTCTTCTCATCCCTGCATAATATATGCGCAAGTTGGTAGCCCTTACTTGTAGAAATTATTCACTGGGGTGGACTCACCACGTGACAGTGGTAAATAATAAGTCCGTCCAATGGTTAACAACATATGATAATATTTTACTATTTTTGATAATCCTATGTTAATAATATCTGACAACTGTTCGATGATTATTATTATTATTATTATTATTATTATTATATTATTTTGGCTTTTGATATTATCATTTGTTATATCATTGGAATGTCTCAGCATTTACCACTACACACGGTGACAGGGCCGGTCCAGAGATTTTCGGAGCCCAAGGCAAAATTTTAAATGGTGTCCCTTTTAAAAAAATAAACCTTTTAAAAGAAGAAAAAAAAATGCTTCCACTATACCTTAAACCCATGACCTTATACATAGTAATTAAGTAAAAGTAAAAACCAACCACACTAAGTAAGTTTCCATGTGATTTTATATCATAATAATATTTAACATATTACAAAGATTATATATAAATAAATAAAAATTTGAGATCCTGCTACTTCGTGCGCCCTGGGTGGTCGTTCTGGGTCAGAGCCGGCCCTGGCAAACCTGTCCCACTGAATAATATTTGATAGAAATACGGAATATATGAATTTCAATATATACAAGCTAGTTTACCTTTCTTATATGAATAAGGATACGAAAACATGTACAAACACTACGAACGCTAGAAATGCTACTTTTCCGTGTAAAGATATTCCTCTGACATGCTTCTTAAAAATGACGGAGCCATAAAGTTCGATTAACCGGGAGCCAAGATTAAAAACTCTTATATTAGATCACTTACAAATTTATACATAAAAATGGGGTAATATACAATTTTAATTTCGCACTAGTAGCCAGTGGAAGTAGCAAATTTGGTGACTCGGTTGAAATTCAAAACACAAGATCAAGAAAGATGTCAGCTTAATAAAAACATAAATAACTCTTTCTAGTCAAAGAGCCTTTCTTTCTCTCTAAACCGAAAGTTTTTCTCTCTGTCGTTTTGCATGAAAAGTCTTTTCATATGAGAGAAGTGAATTTATATTCAAGGAAAGAAAGAAAATAAAGAATTGCAATGAAGTTAGGAAGGAACCAAAACGGCCTTGTAAACTAAATTTAATTTAAAGCAATTTCACTTTAGGAAATTTTCAAGAATGAAAATTTGCAACTAACTGATAATATTCTGCAAATAAATTAACAATATGACTTTCCTTTAAAGATATATAATCAACCTATTATCTGTTATAACTAAACTATCATTGTACAAGCTAACAGTTGTACCCATTTGAGGGTTATTTTATTCTCAATAATAGAGAATTCTCTCTCTTTTATATCTATTTATTCTCTTTAGTTAGAGTTTCCTAAGAATGCCACAAAAATGTAGTATAATAAAAAGTCTTTCTTTTACGATTTAATTTGTTTCTCTTTTTTTTTTTTTTCATTAATAGATGAAAATAAAAAGGATTAGTCATGGTAAAAAATTACCATCTTCGAGATCTTCCTCGTAGAAAGGTCTAATCTTTCCTTGCATAATGTTCCTTACTTGCAGAAAGTTTTTTTTTTCTACGGAAAAATATTCATAAAATTCATTTCTCGCTATTTTTTTTACTCAAATTCTTTTATTGCTAAATTTTTATTTACTCAAATTTCTTTTTTGCAAATTTCTTTTTTATTTTAAAATCTTTCATTACAGAAAAAAAAATCTTCAGAAACCTCTTTTCTCCCAGATTTGTTTTTTCTCACACTTTTCTCGCAAAAAGTTCTTTTATTATATAAAAGTATTTGATCACTGAAATCATTCCTCATAGAAATTCATTTTCTTACTAACATTTTTTTCCCCGCAGAAACTAGTCCCAAAGAACTAATCTTGTAAGAAAAAAAAATCGCATAACAAAACTCCCATAAATAGAGTCAATCACTCCGGATTTAGGGGTGAGCATTCGGTTAATTCGGTTCAAACCGAACATAATAAACGAAAACAGAATTGGACCGAGAACCGAATAAGTAAAATCAAAACCGAACCGAAATGGTCCATAACCGGATCAATCCGAACCGAATTAAATCGGTTCATTTTTTGTTTATTCGGTTTATTTGCTTTTTTTTGTTAATATATTAACGATATATACCTAGATATATTTAGTATATACCATTGCTATATATATATATATATATATATATATATATATATATATATATATATATATATATATATATTCTTTTTTTTTTGGATATGGTAATTGTATTTCTAAAAAAATGTGCCGTGTCCTTTACATCATGTTTGCTTAGAAAGGCTTAGCCGTGTCTAAGAACACTACATCATATTCAATATTGTGAATAATGTCCACCACAGACGTCTCCAATCCCACAAAAATTCTAATATGCATTCTTTTTAGACGTGCCAAACGGCAGCCGCTAGCCGGATACACGCTTCCTTGAACCACTTCGACCCGTGACTCGTAGCTCTCCCGAGGCCTTCCGCTATCTCTTGCCACTCAGAATTATCGCACAAGATAATCTTCAGAGACTCCCTGCGGCCTCTCCATACTTTCCATGTAATTATACATCTGAAATATCTCTCTCTCTCTCTCTCTCTCTCTCTCTCTCTCTCTCTCTCTCTCTCTTATATATATATATATATATATATATATATATATATATATATTCTTATTCGATTTTCGGTTTTGGCCCGAAACAGATAAGAAATTTTAGTATTTGCAAAATCAAAATCTAACCGATTTTTTTAAATCGAACCGAATCTCTTATTCGGTTCGGTTCGATTTTCGGTCAAAAATCGAATAATGCTAACCCCTAGCCGGAATGGAGTCAGCTCTACAAAAATCTAGACCTACGAGATTTTTTGCTACAGAACATCATAGGAGAAAATTTTGTCCGCAGCAAATCATTACTCTAAACCATTTTTCGAATTGGAAACTTCTCCCTCGCATCGCTACGAGGGACGTTGCCCATTCTACCCTATCCGCTGACAAGGCAACAAAACTCTCAATGGATGGCGCTACGCGTCCCCTTTTGGGGGCATCTCCCTACCTCCAAACTCAAAGTTCACTCGAAAAATATCGTTTATAAATGAACCCAACATTTATATTGAATTTGAAGTTCATCTTGAACCTGCGACTCATAAGTGAATCCGAAATTTACTGTACCTGAAATTCAGCGTAAAACTGAAATTCAAAGATGAATCATCACATATTGTGAACTAAATATTTTACATAATTAAAATATGTCGTTCTGTAAAACAATATTTAACAATACAATTTTACTATATGACGGTGACAATGAAAAGAATGCTAACCATAGGAACCGAGGGGGAGACGGCAGTTTTGGGGGACTAGCGTTAGCAGGGGTGCAGGAGTATGTGTCACGTTCCGACCCAAAAAATTGCTCGTCCTCGCATCGATTTATCCGAATCATCATCCTCGGTGGGACGTGATATCGTACGAGTCTGTAGTTGCACTCGTACAAGACAAGATGACAAGTTCTCAAATGGTTATCTTTGATTTGATATTAGAAAACAGAAGAAACAGAGTATACAAAATAATTTTCTTTATTGATAAATGGACTGAGATTACAAAGGATTTTAATAGCCCAACTGAATATGCCAGATTGGCTACAACACTCAAGTTATCTCTTGCCCACAAAGAATTTCACCGTTCTATACATCATGCCTTCTGTATCTTGGCCGCATCAATCTTGTTGCATGTCCGAGCGTCAATGCGATCGCACGCTTCAAACGCTACGGCATTCCATGTCTCAGTACGATTAAGCAAAGCTTCGCCACAAGCAGACCATTCCCTGAACCTGCTAGCAAACTAGTGGGGGATTAGTACTTTCGTCCTCGCTGTACTGATAAAACCGACTTAAATAAACCGACATTTGTTATGTAATTCATTCATGCAACATACAATTTAGTTATCTTTTTATGTTCTCCTTAGGATAGATTTCATGGCATATTCGAAATAGTAAAGAATGTTATCATTGCACGCATGTTATTTCGATTCATATAAGTAAGCAGGCAACCAATAGCAATCTCGTGTTGTTTTGTGACTTCTTATCAAACACTGACGCACTCGCCCTTGCACCGACGCAAGGTGAATGCGTCTCATTTCTTTCCTGTCATGTTATTAGTGCTCTGTGTAGGAGCTCTGTGTTCCTGCACTTTCGGCCCACCGTTCCTTAACTATATGAAGTCATTGGCGTATCCACACCGAAATGGACTAACTTGTTTCTCTTCTTTTTTTATTTTATTTTATTTTTTTTCTTTTCTCACACTGGATAACTCGACGTCCTCCCCGTACGGGTTTCCTGGCCCAGTATTCGAAGGATGTCGAACTTACCATCAATTGTGGCCTCTAGTCTAGTGGCAACAATGATTATTCATCGCTCCTAGGTCGAACGGTCCCAGTGCCCCGACAATTATAACTCATTCGAGGGAATTCATATCCCACCCGTGCACGGGCAATATCTCAAGTCCATTCGACTATGCAATGTGCGTCTTATTCAAACAACCAAACATATCTTGAGTCCGTAACTCAGACTTCGTATCATCTCGTATTTCTTACATTAACTTTCTATGTTCTCACATTCTATACTTCATTTTAATGTTCAATGGCATCATGCCCCAACTCAATATTCGTCAACCGAATGACCCGAAGGTTTCGAACATTTTCGAGGCATCATGTCCCATCTGACAGTTCCGTCACATTCATGCAATAACTGTTCTCTTCGCAACGAAGCCATCTTTTATGATTCTCATGCACATACGCACGCCTTGACATGATTGTTCTCTATTCTTCGAGTAGTGCACGCAATGCACGTCTCGATACCGTAATTCCAAGTTCTATGCCTTAGTGTTCAATGTATGTTCCTTCCCTCCGACTCGTGCAACTGAGGTATGCCTCGATAGGGTATTCAATGTTCTATAGCTTGTGCACCGAGGCACTCGCGTCAATATAGTCTTTCAATGTTCTAGCATACTAACTCATGCGCGGGGGCACGGAATGACTCATACGTTGAGGCACTTGTCGATACAGTTATCCCATGTTATTATGGCTTGCCGAGACGCTCGCCTTTGCGATAGTCAATGTTCCATAGTGACTCGTACATTTGATGTACATTTCATTTCAATTGTTCTATCTAGTATTCGACACGCACTATGTTCATCTCTCGATCGAGCCACGCCCGTTGTCTCGATAGGTTAACTTAGCATACAACGATATATTTTACTTAGGCATGAAGGAGTAGGAAAGAGAAGTCAAAGTCCCCACACCTTAAGCCGATACGCCTTGTCTTTTCGTCGAGCCGATGCAGCTCGATTTT
Source organism: Iris pallida (assembly GCA_029216955.1). Classification (NCBI taxonomy): domain Eukaryota; kingdom Viridiplantae; phylum Streptophyta; class Magnoliopsida; order Asparagales; family Iridaceae; genus Iris; species Iris pallida. The sequence continues at coordinate 10,966 of JANAVB010022832.1, forward strand.
ATAACTTGTTGCGCGGCCAACTCTTCTGACTTGGACATTCGAACACTTTGCGCTACGTTGAATTATCCAAGAAATTTGGCCTACCGAGCCTATGCCTCAGTCCGTTGCGAGGCGGTGATTTAGTTTTGCGGACCCCGTTGTAAATAAGGCAAAATGTCGACCTTTTATATTTCAGCGTAAATGTCAACCCCTTGACCAAATTTTTGATTTTTTTGAATTTATTAAACTATTACCCATTTGTTATGTCTTATAAAACTTTAATTATTAAATGCAATGAGGGACCAATTGGTAATATAGTGTTTTAGTAGGGACTTGAATGAATAAGGTTGAGATTTAAATCTCAACAGACTTTCAAATCAAGTCCCCGTATTCAAATTCAAATTGAACTGAAGATTCGACCATCGCCCAAACCCTCAGATAAGAACAAATCAAAATCCTCTTTATCTCCTCAAGATTTTTGATCAAGAATTAGAGCCTATATGTATGAGGGGATTGTGGCCACCCTCGGCAAAAACCCTAGAAGCCAACTCCCCTGTCGCAAAGAAGAAGGAAGAAGAAGAGCAGTCGAGTCTTGCACTCACCAGGTAATCTTCACCTTCGTCTTGATCAATTAGTTTTAAATCTGGGTTTAGTCGATTTTGTTTTCAACTGTAGTATAGGTATTCGTGTTTATGTCCAGGAGATGGCAGAGAGTCCATATTAAGTATTTCTACATGAATTGAGTTAGAGTATGGTGTCCGATTGATATTAGCATGTAGGTTCTTTGTATTCAATTGGCACTGTCATCACATTGACCAACTCCTAGTATCTGGTGCTTTCGACCAACCTGGCATTTTCATCTACTGCTACCATTAGGGATTATCTCTTTCCCTCCCTATCTCGTAAACTGAGGAATTGGGGGTAATGCATAGATACGAGATTCACCTGTAGAAGATGTCAGGAATACAACAATTCAGAGTCCAGGAGATAATGGATGAGAGACACCCTGAGTGTAGGTTTCGGGCAGCCTATGGTGTGCAGGGGATCATTCTTTTGTGGACGTGCATTGACGCATGTATTCACTCGTACAGACATGGATTACATAGCCTTGATAGGTCCTCATCTACTTCCTTGTACAGTTGGCATCCCTGCTTAGTGGTAGAACATATAACAGATGTGTGAGGAACCTTCGAGTATCAATAACATAAGAAACTCTCGGGTCCCTGTTGACATGAAGTATTTTCTATACTAGGTACAACAGGACAGGAAGGGAAACTGGGGCATTATATATTGGTTGTTGATGATAGATTGTTCTCGAAACCTGGAAATCACATTTTGAGTTGTAGATGCTAATGAATTTTCATTTGTTCTTCCTGCATCTCCCCTTAGTACTATGATGGTAACTTGAGGCCTGTAGTTGTATTCTTCACTAGACTTCATTTTTATTTAAGTTATTTAAGGCTAAGATGTTATCAAGGGCAAACTGTGTGTTAGCTGTTGTGATTAAATAGTTAAGACTTACATTTTGAGTTGTCATATATAAGACATGTTTTCAGTTGCGTTAATATTTAGCAGTACATTTCAACAAAATTTTTTGAAGTCGATAAAGACCATCTTGCTGTTTGCTTCACTACGCACACATCTCAGGAGTATCCTTTATTTGATTCATTTTCTTCCTGTTGTTGGTTATCTCGCTACCTTACCTTTTCTCTTTGTTTCCTGAGCCTCTTGTTATTTATAGAAATAATTAGAAAAGGTCAACTATAGAATGGGAAGGGATTACTAGTTTAGAAAGGACATGATCACCATAGACATTGCTTGACGAAGAGGAGGATTCAAATACTATACCCAAATTTCAGATCAGGAATTGTGTGTGGTATGATCTCAAGGTTTAATGGTGTTATGTAGGATCAAATCTTAGGGGTGGTTATGATTTGAGGGCCATGATTTTGCGCTTACGTTCATTATTTTCGGCAATTAATATTTTTGGTCTTAGGCTTAACAATCATTTTCTTTGGAAAGTTGGAATGGTACATTCCATTTGGATCTTGGAGAGCTATGTTCTGATTCTTAAAATTCAATAACATGTTTATTTCTGTGATAAACTTTATAAATAGATGTAGAACTGGGTCCTTTTGTATGGTATTATATTAGAAAGTCTGTTTGGATATTAGATGAAGTGTTATCCAGAAAGTAGATCAAGTATCATCACTTGAAAATTTTTTGGTCAGTTATGCAGTTAAATCCAGCAAAATTACAACACAACGAGTCAGCCTACCTACTAGGAGAACCAGCTATAGGTACTACGCTACTCGGGTGAGGACCTGTAAGAGACAAACCATGGTTCATGTTAATGAGCCTCTTATTTATAATGGACCATGAATTTGCCCAGGAACTAGCTATTGGATCGGCTTCTCTCTGCACCTTCCTTAACTGTTTACTTTAGTTAGTGAGAAAGTCTTATGATGTAAACTCTGTCCATTCATAACTTGTACTGGAAAGCTAAACATGGAAGTTGAGTTTAGTGTTGGACTGCCAAATATATATTACAAGGTTATTTGGGTACATAAGAAGCTGTCCTAAACTGGAATGTACACACAGGGTTCAGTAGTAGTCTGGGGTAATACCAAATGGGACAAGTGCAAGCAGAACAGTAACAGGTATCAGTCCAACTATGTTGCCTTGTATTTCCTTTGTTTAGAGGTTCAACCCTTGGAAGGGTGGGTATCAATTAGCCATTGTAGTCCCAATTGCACTACCATCTCATGATCCAGGCTTGTCCCTTGTTCTGTACAGCCGATATATCAACCTACACTTGGTTCATGATGTCATTTCCTACACTTGAATAGTATTAGTGTACTGACCCTTTCCTTGTATATATCCAGCCCCATTTCTTGTTTAATGGTACACTAATGTATCATTCACCTTTCCTTGGGTCTACCCAGATGAGGCCTTGCCATTGAGGCCACTTACTCTGCCCTTTTGACATTCGAATTCAGTTTACCTATGGATAGGACTTTTGTTACAGTCTCACATGTATGGTGGTCTCCATATGTGGTGGGTCATGTGAGATTAGACTTGAAGTACCTTTCACATACTAGCACATTAGTTGCAAGGTATATTTCAGGTAACAGGGATTGGGTTAGAGTGTGCAGGAAGCATTATCCTAGTAACTAAGGGCAGCAAGTTAGGAATAGAGCAAGATCAATAGGAAAGAATAGCTACCATGTTAATATTCATATGTGGGTTGGAATACTTGGTATTATGGAATATCAGTTAGTATCCCCAGAGGTGTAGAACAGAGTTCAAGGAACAAAAGGGCATGTTAGTATATAGGCAAGACTCAAATACAAACAATGGTGTGTGATCGACTTATAGATAGTATCCCAAAGACAAACCTATCCTATCTAGTTAAGAACTATAGTTATATTAGATAGGGAAATCATGACCTAAAAAGCCTAAATAACCAATAGATAGACTTATTTGTGTAATCTCAAAATCATGTATTGATCCTTATGAATTATTAAACAGGATACTTGGACATTGACACGAAAATTTAACCCGTGCCAGTAGCTCAGGACCCCAGGCAAGTATACCTTGCCTTTCTACACAACTTTATTTACATGCACTATCTTTTTATTATTATCCAGTTTTCTTGTATTTTTGCCATGTATCTTTCATACCCTATTTTTTTATACTTGTATCATTGCTATATAGACAGTGTTCGCTGTCTGCCTTGTATCTTATTGGACGTATTCATTGAGCCTTGATTGAGTCGTGTCGTGAGTCGTGAATCGAACTACTTTTTCCTCCGTGCCTTGAACCTTGTGGCTAAACTGCGAGTCCACGAAAGGGACGAGGGTTAGCAGTTATTGGTCCACACCTGCGAGTCCACACTAGGGACGAGGGTGATGCTAGCCTGCGAGTCTACACTAGGGACGAGGGTTAGTAGTAGATGCTAGCCTGCGAGTCCACACTAGGGACGAGGGTTAGTAGTAGATGCTAGCCTACGAGTCCATACTAGGGACGAGGATTAGTAGTATAGGGTTTACGCCTGCGAGTCCACACTAGGGACGAGGGTGATGCTAACCTGCGAGTCCACACAAGGGACGAGGGTTAGTAGTAGATGCTAGCCTGCAAGCCCACACTAGGGGCAAGGGTTAGTAGTTCAAACCTACGAGTCCACGTTAGGGATGAGGGTTTGAGTATTCGATTTTGTTCTCCGTCGTGACATGAATTCTCTAGTCCTGGTTCAGCAGTTCATCTATATGTAGACAGTGTATAGTTCGTGCTTTATTCATTGCTCAGTCTTACTTGTTTATTCTGTATCTTTTTCCTTGCATAATAAACTGTTAGAAAGGCTCGTTTTTATGTATCTTGCTAGTCCTCTGAGGACCTGATGATCTCTTCAGGTTAGTCGAGTTTGAGTTAGGAGCAGACAAGTAGATTTGGGATAGCTTCAGATCACGACGCTTTACAGTTGAGGTTACTTGGTTAGCACGTTGTACTCAGTTGGTTCATTTCTTGTATTTCTCTATTTTTTTCGTCTATTGGTAGTAGATTTGTGTCCACCGGACATGACATTGAATCTTGGATATATTCAGTGATATTATTCAGTTCTTTAGTATTTCATTGATCTTGATTGATTCGATTATTCTGTGGATGAGATTTAGTTTACCACGTGATTCTAGATTGTCGTGACTTGTATTTAGACAGCGCACTACCGCCGATATTACGGCGTAGGCTGGGCTTGGACACGTTTCGTATCCGAAAAGCGGGTGCGGGTCGTGACAAGTTTTTTTGGTGGACCATGCAGGTCTACGTTAATCACTTCGGTTACGTCACTGTACCGTCGTGAGCCTGCGAATAGGAATAGACACTTAGGATCTCATCCACATATCTTGACTCATTATTGGTCTCTAGTCCTTGATTTTATTGAATCCTTGAATTGCATCTTGCTTGAAATTTTCTTCAACGGCTAAGTATTTTCCTTGGACTCTCAACAACACTGCACTGAACACTCTACCAACCGCAGGAGGAGGACGAGCCTTTGCCATGATCGCGAAAGATGCGGCGACATCACAAGGAACAGATAGCAGAAACTTTCAGTAGAGATTTGCAGTAGTAGTATAGATAGACCTATATATTTTTTATTGAATTGTTTAAGAGGAATTGGACTTCTTCATTAGCAGTTGTACTAGTCTATTCCTTCTAGTAGATCACGACTCCCTAAATTTCGAGGACAAAATTTGTTTAAGGGGAGTAGAGTTGTCAACCCCTTGACCAAATTTTTAATTTTTTTGAATTTATTAAACTATTACCCATTTGTTATGTCTTATAAAACTTTAATTATTAAATGCAATGAGGGACCAATTGGTAATATAGTGTTTTAGTAGGGACTTGAATGAATAAGGTTGAGATTTAAATCTCAACATACTTTCAAATCAAGTCCCCGTATTCAAATTCAAATTGAACTGAAGATTCGACCATCGCCCAAACCCTCAGATAAGAACAAATCAAAATCCTCTTTATCTCCTCAAGATTTTTGATCAAGAATTAGAGCCTATATGTATGAGGAGATTGTGGCCACCCTCGACAAAAACCCTAGAAGCCAACTCCCCTGTCGCAAGAAGAAGAAGGAAGAAGAAGAGCAGTCGAGTCTTGCACTCACCAGGTAATCTTCACCTTCGTCTCGATCAATTAGTTTTAAATCTGGGTTTAGTCGATTTTGTTTTCAACTGTAGTATAGGTATTCGTGTTTATGTCCAGGAGATGGCAGAGAGTCCATATTAAGTATTTCTACATGAATTGAGTTAGAGTATGGTGTCCGATTGATATTAGCATGTAGGTTCTTTGTATTCAATTGGCACTGTCATCACATTGACCAACTCCTAGTATCTGGTGCTTTCGACCAACCTGGCATTTTCATCTACTGCTACCATTAGGGATTATCTCTTTCCCTCCCTATCTCGTAAACTGAGGAATTGGAGGTAATGCATAGATACGAGATTCACTAGAAGATGTCAGGAATACAACAATTCAGAGTCCAGGAGATAATGGATGAGAGACACCCTGAGTGTAGGTTTCGGGCAGCCTATGGTGTGCAGGGGATCATTCTTTTATGGACGTGCATTGACGCATGTATTCACTCGTATAGACATGGATTACATAGCCTTGACAGGTCCTCATGTACTTCCTTGTACAGTTGGCATCCCTGTCTAGTGGTAGAACATATAACAGATGTGTGAGGAACCTTCGAGTATCAATAACATAAGAAACTCTCGGGTCCCTGTTGACATGAAGTATTTTCTATACCAGGTACAACAGGACAGGAAGGGAAACTGGGGTATTATATATTGGTTGTTGATGATAGATTGTTCTCGAAACCTGGAAATCACATTTTGAGTTGTAGATGCTAATGAATTTTCATTTGTTCTTCCTGCATCTCCCCTTAGTACTATGATGGTAACTTGAGGCCTGTAGTTGTATTCTTCACTAGACTTCATTTTTATTTAAGTTATTTAGGGCTAAGCTGTTATCAAGGGCAAACTGTGTATTAGCTGTTGTGATTAAATAGTTAAGACTTACATTTTGAGTTGTCATATATAAGACATGTTTTCAGTTGCGTTAATATTCACTACCAAAATAAGTCATATCAGCGACGTATTTAGCGACTCCAAAGAAAAACGTCGCTATTTTTTGGGGTTTTAGCGACGTTTATACAAGACATCGCTGTTTGTCGCTGACAGCGACTAATAGCGACGTCTAGCGGCTGCAATTTGTTAAATGAGAATAGGCGTCGCAAGTTCGTTGGTACACGTCGCTGATGTAGCGACGTGTAGCGATGCAATTTAAGTAGCTTCGTCGTTTCATAAATACCAGCGACGTTTAGCGATGTTCTAGAATAACGTTGCTAATAGTTTCATATAGCAAGGGTTTCGCTTTTCGATCTTTCACAAAATTTCCCCCCAAATATTTCGTGCCCTCCTCCTCCGCGACGCCCCTCCGGCGATTTCCCTCCTCCGGCCTCCTCCTCCGCGGCGCTCCTCCGGCGATCTCCCTCCTCCTTCTCCTCCTCCTCCTCCTCCTTCCTCAGGTAGCTCCTCCTCAGGTAACTCTCCCCCCCGCTTCCCAGTTCTCCTCGTCTTCTAGCTCTCTCTCTCGCTTGTAGTTCGTGTCCACGAGAGCGTGGACTCGCTGCCGGGGACACGAGACTCACAGTGGACTCGCTTCTAGTTCTTGTGACACCTATTTTGTTGGTTTGGACACGTCGTGTCCCACTGTGTGGACACGAGACACACAGTAGACTCGCTTCTAGTTCGTGTGACACCTATTTTTTTGGTTTGGACACGTCGTGTCCCACTGTGTGGACACGAGACTCACAGTGGACTCGCTTCTAGTTCGTGTGACACCTATTTTGTTGGTTTGGACACGTCGTGTCCCACTGTGTGGACACGAGACTCACAGTGTGTCACGACCCGCACCCGTTTTTTTTTTTTAAACGGATACGAGACGTGTCCAAGCCAGCCTACGCCGCAGTGTCGGCGGTAAAACGCTGTCACGGCCATGAAGATCAAAATCACAAATAATGGTCATTCACATAATTAATTTAACTTACAATGATCACAAGTTTTACATTTGTAGAAAATATAAACTTGTACAAATAAATGAATGACTACAACTCAACTATCTACTAGTCTCTAGGCTTTTGTCTGCAAGTGTTCCCGTCACTCCCCAAGCTAAGTGAATACACGGCTAACCTGAAAATGTTGGTTTCCAGTCAGGAATGGAACGAGCACAATTCACTGAATGCAATTTCAATAAAGAAAATGACTATAAAATAAAGGTTAGGCATCAATCATGAGTTTTGAAAATAACAGTAAAGCCGTAAGAAAAATCAATAGTAATAAATAGACCAATATACTTTCCACCGTTAGAAGCACCTTTGACGTGTGATCGGTCTGGGGTACTACACCGCACGGTCTACGAGGTCTACTTTACGAGGTCTACTTTACGAGGTCTACTTGCAGAAAATAAACAATGTCTACGAGGTCTACTGCATAAAAATAAACAATGTCTACGAGGTCTACTTGCAGAAAATAAACAATGTCTACGAGGTCTACTGCAGAAAATAAACAATGTCTACGAGGTCTACTTGCAGAAAATAAACAATGTCTACGAGGTCTACTGCATGAAAATAAACACGGTCTACGGTCTGATCACACATCCTTGGTACTTCTCATTCCCGACTCGACAATTTATAATAGAGTATAAAATCACATAACCAATGACTAATCAATGAAATATAGTAAAGATCAATATCGAAATGCAGACAATAAACTGTACTCGCCTGTGGTCCTGTGCTGGTGAAACCGATGATCCAAATCACACAATATGCCACAAAAGTCAAAACCCGTACAACAGTTCCTGGAAGCTGAAATAAATAATACCAATGATCTCAGAATAGTCCAATTAGCTAGGATTGCCTGTTCTTAAGTCCAATTCTGGACACAGGGGCAAAACGGTAATTTCGGGCAAAAACGATGTCCGCCGTTGGATCCGCTTTGCACCGAAAAGCGTGCCAGAGTCAATGGTCTCTAAAATTGTCAAACTACATGTCTACGGATCCAGTTTTTCGATATGAACCCGACCGTATGTCCAGAGTTGGATTCCGACGGGCCGTACACAAAATCGCCCGTTGAGTGGAACCGCGGGGCCCGCAAAACGGTGATTTTATCCACTGTCTCAGAATCGGACCAAACTTGGCATGCAAGACCAGAAAAATGATACGGTTCTGCTGGTGCAAGTTTCGTCTCGATCTGACGATCGTGCACAAAATAATTGAGAAATTTGCAACGTGTACGATACGGTGAATTTCGACGGATACGCATCAAATTCGTCGCGCACACGCGACCAATTTGAATTCCGCCAAAGCCCACACGACGATAAAGTCGTTACACAGCTTTCGATCCTTTCGGTACGCGACCACGTTGTCCGGATTGGCGTGACGCACTTCGTGTGGAGCGTTTTCATGATTTTCAAAACAGGTTTTTGGTCAACTTGAGACGCCGATTTTTCGACGCTCAGTTGATCAAATCGACTTCTACAAAATAGTTTGCAGAGTCGTATGGGTTCTCTAAAACTGTCTTTAATTAGTTTTTGAAATACCCTAATATTCGGTTCAGAAAACGACTGTCAAGCTGGGTTGAGAGACTGCCAAGTTCACTCTGTTTTCAACAGATTTTCTCTCGACTTCAAGTCGATTTCCAACTCAATTATAGTTCGATTTGAATCTAGCCTAATACATGAATACGAAGGGGTATAGGTTAGCTATGTACCGAAAGAAACGGCTCGTCGAATGGTTGCTCGTACGCGAAGAATTCTCGCGCCGAAGTTTCTCATCCGCTACACGTTGCTGCTGGGTGTTCTCCCGCGCGCGCGCGCCTGCCGGCTGTGGCCGCACGCGGCGGTGGCTCCGGCGTCGCGCAGGGCTAGGGTGGGTCGCCCAGCCTTGAGGGATGATCTGGGGTGGTGGCGCGGATATAAAGTTAGGGTTTCGCGTGAATATCCTCATCTTCGATCTCTCCCTATATATTAACTGTTGCTCTCGGGCTCGGTTGAGACTCTCCTTGAGAGTTAGTCCTAGCTGCGCTTAGGCCAGTGGCTAGGCCTGTTGGCCAGGGGCAGGGCCTGGGCCTGGGCCTGGGCCTGTTCGGGATTGCTATTGCTTTCTTTTCCCTTCTCTCTTCTTATTCCCTTCCTTTTTTTTTCTTTCCTAAGAAATATATCCTATATATATATTTATATGTATATTATTATCTCTATATTATGTCTATATATGTATACATACACAGACACGTATATATATACACACAAATATATTTATATATACAAACTTTATATATACTCGTATATACACGAGTTTCTATATTTCAATATATATTTTTATATATTGATATCTACATATATGATACATATATATACCAAACATAGATAATATATATCTATATTCGCACACATATCTCTATTATATAAAATACATCTACCCCATATATATATTATACATATATATCCTTAAACTCATAATCTAAAATACTTTCCATAACTATCATAAATACTAATAATCTTGTTATCTATATATAGGATAGCACCTTAATAAAAAAAATATGAATTTGTACTTCTTCTTTTTTATAATTAGAAACTATTCCTCAATTTCTAAAATAATAATACGAACATTTGTAATCCCATGAAATAAATAATAATAATAAATATTTCAAAGTTTCCGGGAAGGGGAGCTACAAATCTACCCACCTTAAAATAATTTCGTCCTCGAAATTCTAACTCATAGACATGCCTAAGATTTAAAAAAATAAAAAAACAAAATGATAGGGGAATAACTTCACTACTATCACAATCTTCTCAATTTAATTTTCTCAAAAATATTTTATATCCCCTCTTAGCCATTCTGTAACTATGAAACTCCGAGGACTTCTACCCACCTTTGAACACACTACTCCCGTAAAGCTACGTTACTAAAACTTTACAACCCTCCAACTATATTGCTAACCTTGCTACCAATAGATATTTACTACATACGGCCTCTATTATCCTCTCCTACCCTTCAAGCAATCCAAACTTTAACAAGCAACATATTCCACAAGTGGCTAAGGAATATTAGTAAACTCTAGTAAGCATGGCTCTTCGTCGCTCTGAAATAGGAAGAACATGAAGATAAGGAAGAATAATCGATAGTAAATATAAAATTTCAAGAGCGTTAGGGAGTATCCAATGATGCAGATCGAAAGAAAGTCTATGAACCAATGACCTATTTTGCTAGATTGGGCTACTCTAGTCTAGTCACTTGATGATTCGAAGAACCCTTCGTTTCCAAAAGGGCCTGCAATCCATGCAATACAAAAGTACCGTTATCGAAATTCTAAACAGGTTCCATAATAGAACAGGATTTGAGAAATCAAAATTGTGATCTTTCACGTGGCTATTCAAACACAAACAAGTGATATAAATGCAATACAAGATCGTATCGCGACTCCTAGTTAGACGGGATAAGGGTTACGAATGACTTCACATCCTACGAGATGGATGCTACATAATCGGTATAGGGACCTATCTCAAATAGTCCAATTTTTTTAGTCAACTATGGGGGTATGCATGGATGGGTTTAACCGGGTCTTAATGGGTTCTCCGATTGGACACCAATCGTTAGTTGGATGAACCCTGGATTTCCATCTATATTGACTGAACAAGGTCCCAACGATAAACTATTTTTACTAGGTTAGGGTATCCTAGAATAGTTTTCCACCCAAGTAGTTGAGCTTGTTGGGCAGTCGGATTGGTTAAATAGGTTTTGTAATCCCGAGAAGACACAATTAAATGGCACACTAGTGACATGTGCGTAGTGGCCTTTCAGTCGATCATAGCCATATATTGGGTCGGATAAATTAAGTCAGAGTTGAGACTCTAGTGGAAGTCGGAAATTATACCGGTGTTATGGTAAGGGTTATAGCTAGTCCTTTTGTCTTGAAAGTCGTACTATAAAAATAGAGTACAAGGGAACGTGTTTGAGTGGGACATGATATACCTAGGTGAAGGTGAACTCGTCTAGATCATACATATGAAATTTGTTGGAAGGTAACAGCTGGTCTCGTACTCCGATTGTTAATGACACGGCCGGGGACACAAATGATCTAAATGGAAAGTGGGAGTCCAATGAGACACTAACTATCATCCTAATGGAAGTTATTCTAATCAATCGGTAATTTTCGTATATCCAAAAATTTAGAGGGCTTACAGTCTACCCACCTTAGAAACTAGGACATGGCTTTAGGAATAATGGGGTTAGAAGAGTTCCAAAGTCCAGCTATCTTACCTCGACTCTTGTTAATAGAGGTTAAGGTACGGCGTAACGGAATACGGTAGGTAGAAGTCAAGTCGAGGATCGTTCCTCAATAAATAGGAAATGAGTGTGTATATTGACACATGGTCGATAAAATAGAATGGTCTACTCGCCCACAGTATACAAGAGTTGTTGACGGGGTAACCAACTCTAAGGCACATCCCATGAAGGGATCTCTAACAACTGAGTCGTGGATTTCTATTTGTCAACTGGCCAGACTATCGTCACAAGAGTTGTAGTGATCGTATATTGCTATTGACAACTGGTTAGATCATAATATGACAGGGTATTTAAGCTATGGTATTAGCTAAGCTAGTGACTATGGTGTTCCAACCCCAGCTACGTCTTAATAATAAAGTTTACATAACTAGAGTAATATTTGTTGGAAACCAATCTCGGGATGAGTGCTACGGTAAATGATTACCCTATTGTCCACTCATCTCGTGTCTAACGGTGGGCTTCGGTCGAGGAAGGGTTGGTTCAAGGCTTAAGGGTTGCTAGTTAAGGCAAGCTTCCAGTAAATAATTAGAGACTTGCAACCTTTGGTCTCTAACGAATAGGTAGTCTCCTAGGTAGGCATTTCGACTAAGGGTAAAACCCTAATCATTCTTAAATTCATATGGCTTGAAAGTCCCGATAACCATTTGGGGTCGAGAGGAGGACGAGTAACTCAATCACAGGACTGGCCGTTGGTAGCTGCACTTGTGCCTACCATTATCATTGCCATGGGAATACCCTGTATCTCTCTACCATCACGAGCTTTCTGCTTTCCAAATTGGTGAAAGATAAAAACAATAAAGAATTCAAGGGAGACGTTACTGAATACAATTTCGTGATTCAAGGACGAACATATAATTCAAGAGAAATTGCCAAGCAGTTGTGGATGAGATCATAGATACCTATATATCTCCATCCACGTAATGTAATTAAACAAAAAGCGAACCAAATGCATCATGGTTGATCAGACCATAATACACTGATTCTGATTAGACAATAAGTTAGCAGGCGTCCCCACTAAACATATGTCTTGAATCAAGCTCGATAAAAGAATGAGCTTGCAAAACTAGGCTGTGATAGCAACATTGGTCGAGATAGTCAAATTACAAGTATACAAGATTTTTGAAAGAAGCCACAAGTAGTTCGAGTTTAGAGAGAATCAAAACTTACAAGGTGTTCTTGCTTATACAGTCATCCTACTATATTCTTATCCATAAAGCCTTGGTCAACCAATGGGTTATGGACTTCTAAATTCCATATTCCAGGTAAACCTATTAGCGTCAATCAATTTTCTCGTCAATAGGTCACAAGGACCACGGAATGCTAGATCGGGGGACGTATTACCCAACTACAAACTTCCACTAACATTAGTTTCGGGTCTTACGGAGCATCCATGGCATTGTCCTATCCTTCATGGAATCCTAAACCTGTAATCACGTCTGAAGTCATTCCACCGAGAGTTATGTCTTGCCCGTATACTCTGGCTGTGGTAAACCCTTGGTTTCATGATTCATATGTGATACAAAATCGAGTACTTCTTAACTCTAACCAATATAGACTCAAGGGTAACTATGAAAAGAGGACCACTAGCCATAGTTTCTAGTAACAATCTATAGCCTATATAACAAATTTTAACTCGCCAGTGCGCTGCTGGCTGCAGTGAATCCACAGTCTTCCTAATTGAAATAAATGGCGACAGTGCGCTGCTGTCCTGCTATTATAAGTTAACTAACATTCCTTTATCTGCATCGATAAGAATTCACGAATTTTTAGAGATTCAAACAACTGGCTATGAAATAAAGTGTAAGTATCTATCAGTCATAATCCTCAGATTAAAAGATGAACATGGAGGAAATAACTTAAGATAAAGGAATACAACATTCTAATCTATTCCATGTATATTCAACTATTGAGAAAAATTTTGAATCGACACTAACTTGAGGTTCGCATATGGTTAACCTAATCAGAAATTATATAAAATAATAATTCTTGGGCAAAAATGGGAATCGAATAGGCAATTCGGACTAAGATATGATGACGATATCTAAAGAGGCAAGAGAAGGAATTGAATAATCTATCAAAGTTAGACCATTAATTCTAGGAAGCTCTGCTTCTCCAACTGAATAATCTATCCACATTGGATCATATCACCATACCAAGAGGTAATAGTGTACTTGTAAGAATCTGACACTCTATCAAAATTAATAACTCCTTATCTACATTGCATGGCCTAGACTATCCATCGGTAAATTTGTATAAGGGACTCCTAGTCCTAGTCATTCTCGTAATTTTAAATTAATCCTTGTTCGTGAATGAGCATGTTCTTAGTCGCAGGCTCGCAATAGTACAACTAACTTAAGTACTATCACGAGTTCGCATGATTTACGAAGACTGACCTGCATGGGCCACCACAAAAACTTGTCACAACCCGCACCCATTTTTTTTTTAAACGGATACGAGACGTGTCCAAGCCAGCCTACGCCACAGTGTCGGCGGTAGAACGCTGTCACGGCCATGAAGATCAAAATCACAAATAATGCTCATTCACATAATTAATTTAACTTACAATGATCACAAGTTTTATATTTGTAGAAAATATAAACTTGTACAAATAAATGAATGACTACAACTCAACTATCTACTAGTCTCTAGGCTTTTGTCTGCAAGTGTTCCCGTCACTCCCCAAGCTAAGTGAATCCACGGCTAACCTGAAAATGTTGGTTTTCAGTCAGGAATGGAACGAGCACAATTCACTGAATGCAATTTCAATAAAGAAAATGACTATAAAACAAAGGTTAGGCATCAATCATGAGTTTTGAAAATAACAGTAAAGCCGTAAGAAAAATCAATAGTAATAAATAGACCAATATACTTTCCACCGTTAGAAGCACCTTTGACGTGTGATCGGTCTGGTGTACTACACCGCACGGTCTACGAGGTCTACTTTACGAGGTCTACTTTACGAGGTCTACTTGCAGAAAATAAACAATGTCTACGAGGTCTACTGCATGAAAATAAACAATGTCTACGAGGTCTACTTGCAGAAAATAAACAATGTCTACGAGGTCTACTGCAGAAAATAAACAATGTCTACGAGATCTACTTGCAGAAAATAAACAATGTCTACGAGGTCTACTGCATGAAAATAAACACGGTCTACGGTCTGATCACACATCCTTGGTACTTCTCATTCCCGACTCGAAAATTTATAATAGAGTATAAAATCACATAACCAATGACTAATTAATGAAATATAGTAAAGATCAATATCGAAATGCAGACAATAAACTGTACTCGCCTGTGGTCCTGTGCTGGTAAAACCGATGATCCAAATCACACAATATGCCACAAAAGTTAAAACCCGTACAACAGTCCCTGGAAGCTGAAATAAATAATACCAATGATCTCAGAATAGTCCAATTAGCTAGGATTGCCTGTCCTTAAGTCCAATTCTGGACACAGGGGCAAAACGGTAATTTCGGGCAAAAATGATGTCCGCCGTTGGACCCGCTTTGCACCGAAAAGCGTGCCAGAGTCAATGGTCTCTAAAATCATCAAACTACATGTCTACGGATCCAGTTTTTCGATATGAACCCGACCGTATGTCCAAAGTTGGATTCCGACGGGCCGTGCACAAAATCATCCGTTGAGTGGAACCGCGGGGCCCGCAAAACGGTGATTTTATCCACTGTCTCAGAATCGGACCAAACTTGGCATGCAGGACCAAAAAAATGATACGGTTCTGCTGGCACAAGTTTCGTCTCGATCTGACGATCGTGCACAAAGTAATTGAGAAATTTGCAACGTGCACGATATGGTGAATTTCGACGGATACGTATCAAATTCGTCGTGCACACGCGATCAATTTGAATTCCGCCAAAGCCCACACGACGATAAAGCCGTTACGCAGCTTTCGATCCTTTCGGTAAGCGACCATGTTTTCCGGATTGGCGTAACGCACGTCGTGTGGAGCGTTTTCATGATTTTCAAAACAGGTTTTTGGTCAACTTGAGACGCCGATTTCTCGACGCTCAGTTGATCAAATCGACTTCTACAAAATGGTTTGCAGAGCCGTATGGGTTCTCTAAAACTATCTTTAATTAGTTTTTGAAATACCCTAATATTCGGTTCAGAAAACGACTGTCAAGCTGGGTTGAGAGACTGCCAAGTTCACTCTATTTTCAACAGATTTTCTCTCGACTTCAAGTCGATTTCCAACTCAATTATAGTTCGATTTGAATCTAGCCTAATACATGAATACGAAGGGGTATAGGTTAGCTATGTACCGGAAGAAACGGCTCGTCGAATGGTTGCTCGTACGCGAAGAATTCTCGCGTCGAAGTTGCTCATCCGCTGCACGTTGCTGCTGGGTGTTCTCCCGCGTGCGCGGCGGTGGCTCCGGTGTCGCGCAGGGCTAGGGTGGGTCGCCCAGCCTTGAGGGATGATCTGGGGTGGTGGCGCGGATATAAAGTTAGGGTTTCGCGTGAATATCCTCATCTTCGATCTCTCTTTATATATTAACTGTTGCTCTCGGGCTCGGTTGAGACTCTCCTTGAGAGTTAGTCCTAGCTGCGCTTAGGCCCGTGGCTAGGCCTGTTGGCCAGGGGCAGGGCCTGGGCCTAGGCCTGTTCGGGATTGCTATTGCTTTCTTTTCCCTTCTCTCTTCTTATTCCCTTCCTTTTTTTTTTCTTTCCTAAGAAATATATCCTATATATATATTTATATGTATATTATTATCTCTATATATTATCTCTATATATGTATACATACACAGACACGTATATATATATACACACAAATATATTTATATATACAAACTTTATATATACTCGTATATACACGAGTTTCTATATTTCAATATATATTTCTATATATTGATATCTACATATATGATACATATATATATACCAAACATAGATAATATATATCTATATTCGCACACATATCTTTATTATATAAAATACATCTACCCCATATATATATTATACATATATATCCTTAAACTCACAATCTAAAATACTTTCCATAACTATCATAAATACTAATAATCTTGTTATCTATATATAGGATAGCACCTTAATAAAAAAATATGAATTTGTACTTCTTTTTTTTATAATTAGAAACTATTCCTCAATTTCTAAAATAATAATACGAACATTTGTAATCCCATGAAATAAATAATAATAATAAATATTTCAAAGTTTCCGGGAAGGGGAGCTACACAGTGGACTCGCTTCTAGTTCGTTGACACCTATTTTGTTGGTTTGGACACGTCGTATCCCACTATGTGGACACGAGACTCACAGTGGACTCGCTTCTAGTTCGTATGACACCTATTTTGTTGGTTTGGACACGTCGTGTCCTATTGTGTGGACACGAGACTCACAGTGGACTCGCTTCTAGTTCGTGTGACACCTATTTTGTTGGTTTGGACACGTCGTGTCCCACTGTGTGGACACGAGACTCACAGTATGACACCTATATATTGATACTGGGAGTTTTTTGGGCATATCAACTGTCAATTTGATGTTTTTCTTGGATTCAAATTCTAATTTAGGGTTCGAGCCCTATTTACTGATACTGGGAGTTGTTTTTGGGCTTTTTCAGGGTTTTGAAATGATGAATAAATTGACTAATAATTATTATCGAGCTCTATAAAATTTTAGCTATGTCACGAAGGATGGATACTAATCCTGTGAATGAGTTTTCTCCTAAGTATTCTCGACAGTTGAGTATGATTTAGCTCACTGACATTACTAAAATATGGAATGATTAGTGTAGGATATGTTGGTCTGGTTTTGGCAGAGTCAGCTATGTCACGAAGAATGGATACTAATCCTGAATACCATATTTTAAATCCTACAACGCTGCTTAGTTGAAAGTCTTATAATTAGACTTTCTGTTCAGTACCCTTTGACTGCTTAGTTGAAAGTCTTAATTAGTAGTAGATAATCTATGGTACGACATCGTGATCAGGACATAGTCCCTGCAGCCATTCGACTGACGAGGCATAAACTATGTAGCCATAGATAAAGTTGACTGTCCTCCGACCCCCATCTCTCGGCAATGATGATACGATAACCTATCACTACATCTTTTAGTAGTAGATAATGTCTTAGTATTACATTATGTGGGTTCATCTTGATTCTGTTACATCCTTCAGATACTAGATTCGATAAGAACATATACTACACAATATGTATAGAACATAGATGATTCAAACTAATGTATGCTAGAATGCATTTTGGGTTGTGTTCTGAGCCATTCGTCCCTACACTTGGCAATTATGCAGAACCGTTTGTGGATATACAATCGTCATCCTGATGAATTATTATCTGTGTCAATCTTTGCAGAATTATCTTAAAATGGATATGAATTACTATCTGCGGAACCGTTTATGGATGTACAATCGTCATCCTGATGACATGTGCGGTGTGCGGGATGAATTTATACAGGGTGTGCAACAGTTCCTGCAGTTTGCCAAGGCGTTCCCTCAGTATATGGACCATACAAAAATTAAGTGTCCATGTATGAGATGTCGCAACTTAAAATATCATTCGAAAGTGGATGTGACATATCATTTATATTCGAGGGGTTTCATGCCAAATTATTATCAGTGGACCACACACGGAGAACTTGTGTCTTTAGCCTCCGAGCCGGAGCCTTATGTGGAGCCTTATGTAGATGTCTACGAGCATGCTGATTACGACCAAGGGTGGACGAACATGGTTTTCTATGCTGCGGGGCCTAGTTTCGATCCGAACAATCAATATGCAGCTGAGGAGGCACCGAATGCCAATGCTGTAAAGTTCATGGAGTTGCTGGAGAATGCAAGGACTCCTTTATATCCTGGTTGTGATGACCATTCACCGTTGGAGGTGGTTACAAGATTGTTGAGCATAAAATCAGATCTTAACATGTCTCAAGAATGCTACAACCGAATCCTGGAGTTAATTATAGATATATTGCCGGAGGGTGGCAAGTTACCTAAAGACTTCTACCGATCCAAGAGAATGGTGAGATCGCTCTGGATGGGGTATGAAAAAATTGATGTATGTCGCAACGGATGCATGTTGTACTATAAGGACGACAAGGATGAAGACGCCTGCAGATTTTGTGGTGCCGATCGCTTCAAGGAAACTAGTACAACAAGGACTTCTGGTGCACGCAAGCCAACAGATTCGATGCACTATTTGCCTTTGACGCCGCGGTTGCAAAGGTTGTTTATGGCAAAGGAGACAGCTGATAATATGAGTTGGCACAAGCGGGAACAAATAGATGGAGTATTGGATCATCCATCCGACGGGGAAGCATGGAAGCACTTTGATCGAGTGTATTCCGATTTTGCTTCGGAGCCGCGTAATGTCAGATTGGGGCTTTCCTCCGACGGTTTTACCCCATTTGGACTTTCGGGCTCACAATATTCTTGTTGGCCAGTGATTGTTACTCCGTACAACTTGCCGCCTTGGATGTGTATGAAGACTCCTTACATGTTCCTAACTGTTATTATTCCAGGTCCGAAGAACCCGAAGAGGAACATCGATGTGTACTTACAGCCCTTGGTAGATGAGCTGAATCAGTTGTGGAAAGTAGGTGCAACCACATATGATGTTTCTAGAAAGCAGAGCTTCAGATGAGGGCCGCACTAATGTGGACCATCAATGATTTCCCGGCCTATGGAATGTTATCGGGTTGGAGCACCCATGGTCGTCTCGCATGTCCGTATTGCCAATTCATCTTTCATATGAGGCACGTGTTGGTGGGCCCGTCGGTTATCGGTGGATGTACCCGTTCGAGCGCCATCTAAACCACCTGAAGAGGAAGGTAAAAAATAAGGCACGGGTCGAGGGTTCTATTTGTGAAGCCTATGTCCTTGAGGAGATTACAAACTTCTGTTCAATGTATTTTAAGCCTCATATTGCTACAAATAGAACAAGAGCTCCGAGGAACGACGATGGAGATATAGAATATAATGATGCATTATTGAAAGTCTTCAATGCTCTTGGAAAGCCTTCAGGAAAACTGAAAAAGAGATATTTGAATGATGAGGAACTAAAGGCGGCCCAATTATATATATTACTCAACTGCGAGGAGGATGAAGTAGAAAAGCTAGAGTGGTAAATGAAAATCTTCAACATTTAAGTCATCTATTTGTTGATTCCATTATTATAATTTAACGAGTATATCCCGATATTTATTGGTTTTCAGCAAATTTAATGATGAGGTGAGGTCAAGTAGACCTTACATTGCAGATGAAGAAGTAGAAGAAGAAATGAGACTTCATTTTCCGTCTTGGTTGACTGCATATGTACGTAAGAAGCTAGTTAGAATCTTCCTCCATTCACAATTGCACAAGAATTAACTTAACATTAAACTTAATTTTGTATCTTTTCGTGTTTAGGTCGATCGTCCGGACGTCGTTCTTGAGAATGAATCTATTAGAACTCTTGCCAAGGGACCAATTTATGCCGTCAAAGTATGGCCAAGTTATTGCGTGAATGGGTTTAAGTTCAAGTCAACAAATGCTATCATCAGAGATAGCTTCCTGGATCTTGATTCCACAAAAAATAGTTGCTTGTGTATCAAATCTACAACTACAAAGATGTCACTCCAGGCAATGATTTCTATGGCATCTTACGTGAGATCGTGGAATTGACGTACAACTATGGCATAGAGCCTGCCAAGATCGTGTTGTTCAAAGTTGATTGGTTCGATCCCATACAAGATCAAGGATGGAAAATTGACAAACATGGTCTTGTAGATATTAACTACCGTCGTCGATACCAAGGATACGAACCATTTATCCTAGCAAGTCAAGCTCAACTCGTATATTTTATAATATATCCTAGACGAGAAACAACGAGGTACGACTGGTGGACAGTATGCAAGACTAAAGCCAGAAATACCTACGACGTCGACGAAGTGGCTTATCAGGAGGACGAGCTGCCTCTTGTACCTAATACAGTTGATGTCGACTCAGCAGAAGTTCTCCATTCAATATCTACTTGTGTAGAAGAGGTACAAGTATCCGAAGGGGAAGACGAAGGAGATGCTAGTGACGATGAGGAGGAAGAGGAAGAGGATGAGGAGGAGGAGGCAAACGAAGAAGATGAATTTTCAGAGGATGATTGAGAAATTGTGATTTTGATGTATTCATACTTCTGTAATCTTAAATTATAAACTATGATCACTTTTGAAAACTTAAATTATGAATTCCAATGTATGCAGATATTTCTAAACTGTCATTGTATTTATTTATATTTTCAATCATAAACTGTGATTTCGATGTATTCATATTTCTGTAGTCTTAAATTATGAACTCCAATGTTATTATCAGCATGGCAGGACGACGCGGAGGCACCTCAGGACGACGCGGAGATAGGCCAGCATGATCTGTGTCCTTAGGTGGGCAGAGAGCTTCGTTACAGGAGGATGGCTTTGGACCATCCTCTGACCCGAGCACTCTATTGTACCATACGGTCTCAGGTCCGGGTGGCAGTGCACCTGCGACGAGCAGTTCCAGGCTTGCTGAACATACTACTTCCCCTAGCCTTCCTAGCGCTGATAGCAGCATGGCGGGTGGGGAGCAGGTGGAGGAGGTAGTCCCTACTCCCGCCCGTCCCGTCCGGGCGGATCCATACCAGAGCGACCCTGCATGCGCACCTCAGGGCGAGACGAGGATGGAGATTTGGGCCGACGGTCCTACGAAGTAAGTTAAATCAATATTTTATGCATGTCTGTATATCTATATATATTCATTAATACGTCGGTTATCGTTGTATACAGATATCGTCCCTCGTCGGTACAGAGAGCGTTGGGCACCTTTCTAAGGCCCAACTATGGGGGTCCGTAGATCAACTACTCGGATGCCTCGGAAGAGAGGAAGGCATTCTGGTTTGCCCACTTCAAGGTAACTAAAGATAGTTAATTTAGTATGATTAATATAATTTTAAGTATTTTTTAGAACTAATTATTTTAATTTGTAATTCTTGTAGAGGACTTATTTTTATCCACCACACCGCGTCGAGCAGATTGAGAGGCAGTTTCCTGCCGTCGCCGCCAAGTTGATCCGTTATGCTATTGACGATCAGAAAAAACGTCACCACTCCGGAAAGCCGATTGCTGGTTGGATCACACCTTACCAGTGGACCACGATGAGGGCTCGATTTGAGGAGCCTGAGTACAAAGAGCGGTCGGAGAAGGCGAAGGCGGCTAGGACGATGACCGGAAAGTGGTGTGGTGGATCGATTCCTATGACGGAGCATTTCCGTCGTCTGGTATGTAATTTATTGTAAAATATAAGAATTTATTGATAGTAGGAGTATATAATTTTCTATTTTACTAAAGAATAAAATATAACAAACACGCAGGTAAAGAGGGGTGAGGACGCAAACATGGTGACCGTCTTCCTGGCCACCCATCGGAAGGACGGGAAGCTCATCGACGACCGGGCTACTCAGAGCTATGTAAGTACTAATTTAGATTTCGTTAATTTTTAACACAACTTGAAGAATATACAGATAACCATATACTTAATAATAATTAAATATTTTAGACGTTTATTAGGCTAATTTAGGTAAGTACTGATGTATAGAGATGCATAATAATTTCTAGAAAGAGTATGTTAGGCTACGTGATGAGCGTGCTAGTGCTAGTGCACAGGCATAGGGAGGGGTTGGTACATCACAACCCTCTCCGCCTCAGTCGGAGGACGAGCTCTGAAAGATCGCTGTTGGTAGTCATCAGAGGGGTACGTACTACGATACGGGGTCCTACGGCGCATTTGTTGCGACGCAGGCATCCAGGGCTCCCTCTTCCAGTGCGCATTCACAGCCATCGCAGGCCGAGTCGTCCCGAGTCGAGGAGACCATTGTCCGCCAGATTGCTGAGCTGCACGATGATATGCTGAGGAGGATTGCTGAGCAGCAAGGGCCTCAGGCGCAAGAGGACGCTGCGTCGGTCACCGCACGCTTTGACGAGCTCGAGCGCACCATGCAGCAAGTACAGGGGACACAGGAGTCCAGTCACGACACCGTTACCAGGATAGCGACTTGCATGGAGCAATGCAGCGCCAGACTCCGAGCCCTAGAGGAGACGCGGACGCACCCATCTCCAGCGGTTACACTGCCTCCTTCTCCAGCGGTTGCATTGCCTCCTCCTTCATCGTCGTCGGTGGTTCTTACACCGGAGCAGTAAGCTTACCTTCTTTTCAGGAGCGGTGATGCTCCTTCTGATCAGTCGTAGTCGGCATATACATTGTTGTGTGATAGCCCATTGTTGGGTCTTTTATGTGGTTTTACATACTTTATTCTTATGTGGACATATTATGTTTGACATTGTTACAAATTTTCATAAATCTGTGTTGATTGTGGACACATTGTGTTTCAAACGTGTTCGTGATTGTGTGTATGTGTTGTTTGATACTGTGTTCGTGATACACAGTCGTTGTTGTAACAAATGGTGCTGCAAATTCTGCAAATTCTGCAAATGCTGCAATTGCTGTAATTTTTTTATTTTTTTTAATATTAGCGACGTTCAGCGACTGTCAGCGACGTCCAGCGACGATATAAACATCGCTAAGTACGTCGCTAACATTAATGAGTACCGTCGCTAATCGTCACTAAACGTCGCTACACGGACGTCGCTAAAAGTCGCTATATATCGGTAATATAGTGACGTTAAAAAGTCGCAGAACGTCGCCATTTGGCTCTAAATTCAGGTCAGCATCGATGCATGTCAAGTCGCTCAACGTCGCTAGATTACATCGGTAAATTATGACGTTTTATGTCGCTGGCAGTCGCTAAATTAGCGACGTGGGCACGTCGCTAAAGATCGTCGCAATAACGACGTTTGGCGATGTTTTCTTGTTTAGCGACTAGGTTAATCGCGACTACTTGAAAACGTCGCTAAATACGTCGCTAATAGAAATTAGTGACGTATTTGCCCTTTTTAGCGACGTCTTGACGCGTCGCTGACTTGACAGATTTTAGTAGTGATTTAGCAGTACATTTCAATAGAATTTTTTGAAGTCGATAAAGACCATCTTGCTGTTTGCTTCATTACGCACACATCTCAGGAGTATCCTCTATTTGATTCATTTTCTTCCTGTTGTTGGTTATCTCGCTACCTTACCTTTTCTCTTTGTTTCCTGAGCCTCTTGTTATTCATAGAGATAATTAGAAAAGGTCAACTATAGAATGTGAAGGGATTACTAGTTTAGAAAGGACATGATCACCATAGACATTGCTTGACGAAGAGGAGGATTCAAATACTATATCCAAATTTCAGATCAGGAATTGTGTGTGGTATGATCTTAAGGTTTAATGGTGTTATGTAGGATCAAATCTTAGGGGTGGTTATGATTTGAGGGCCATGATTTTGCGCTTATGTTCATTATTTTGGGCAATTAATATTTTTGGTCTTAGGCTTAACAATCATTTTCTTTGGAAAGTTGGAATGGTACATTCCATTTGGATCTTGGAGTGCTATGTTCTGATTCTTAAAATCCAATAACATGTTTATTTCTGTGATAAACTTTGTAAATAGATGTAGAACTGGGTCCTTTTGTATGGTATTATATTAGAAAGTCTGTTTGGATATTAGATGAAGTGTTATTCAGAAAGTAGATCAACTATCATCACTTGAAAATTTCCTGGTCAGTTATGCAGTTAAATCCAGCAAAATTACAACACAACGAGTCAGCCTACCTATTAGGAGAACCAGCTATAGGTACTACGCTACTCGGGTGAGGACCTATACGAGACAAACCATGGTCCATGTTAATGAGCCTCTTATTTATAATGGACCATGAATTTGCCCAGGAACTAGCTATTGGATCGGCTTCTCTCTGTACCTTCCTTAAATGTTTACTTTAGTTAGTGAGAAAGTCATATGATGTAAACTCTGCCCATTCATAACTTGTACTGGAAAGCTAAACATGAAAGTTGAGTTTAGTGTTGGACTGCCAAATATATATTGCAAGGTTATTTGGGTATATAAGAAGCTGTCCTAAACTGGAATGTACACAAAGGGTTCAGTAGTCTCCGGGGTAATACCAAATGGGATAAGTGCAAGCAGAGCAGTAACAGGTATCAGTCCAACTATGTTGCCTTGCATTTCCTTTGTTTAGGGGTTCAACCCTTGGAAGGGTGGGTATCAATTAGCCATTGTATTCCCAATTGCACTACCATCTCATGATCCAGGCTTGTCCCTTGTTCTGTACATCCTATATATCAACCTACACTTTGGTTCATGATGTCATTTCCTACACTTGAATAGTATTAGTGTACTGACCCTTTCCTTGTATATATCCAGCCCCATTTCTTGTTTAATGGTACACTAATGTATCATTCACCTTTCCTTGGGTTTACCCAGATGAGGCCTTGCCATTGAGGCCACTTACTCTGCCCTTTTGACATTCGAATTCAGTTTACCTACGGGCAGGACTTTTGTTACAGTCTCACATGTATGGTGGTCTCCATATGTTGTGGGTCATTAGACTTGAAGTACCTTTCACATACTAGCACATTAGTTGTAAGGTACATTTCAGGTAACAGGGATTGGGTTAGAGTATGTAGGAAGTATTATCCTAGTAACTAAGGGCAGCAAGTTAGGAATAGAGCAAGATCAATAGGGAAGAATAGCTACCATGTTAATATTCATATGTGGGTTGGAATACTTGGTATTATGGAATATCAGTTAGTATCCCCAGAGGTGTAGAACAGAGTTCAAGGAACAAAAGGGCATGTTAGTATATGGGCAAGACTCAAATACAAACAATGGTGTGTGATCGACTTATAGATAGTATCCCAAAGACAAACCTATCCTATCTAGTTAAGAACTATAGTTATATTAGATAGGGAAATCATGACCTAAAAAGCCTAAATAACCAATATATAGACTTATTTGTGTAATCTCAAAATCATGTATTGATCCTTATGAATTATTAAACAGGATACTTGGACATTGACACGGAAATTTAACCCGTGCCAGCAGCTCAGGACCCCAGGCAAGTATACCTTGCCTTTCTATACAGCTTTATTTACATGCACTATCTTTTTATTATTATCCAGTTTTCTTATATTTTTGCCATGTATCTTTCATACCCTGTTTTTTATACTTGTAGCATTGCTATATAGACAGTGTTCGCTGTCAGCCTTGTATCTTATTAGACATATTCATTGAGCCTTGATCGAGTCGTATCATGAGTCGTGAATTGGACTGCTTTTTCCTCCGTGTCTTGAACCTTGAGGCTAACCTGTGAGTCCACGATAGGGACGAGGGTTAGTAGTTATTGGTCCATACCTGCGAGTCCACACTAGGGACGAGGGTGATGCTAGCCTGCGAGTCTACACTAGGGACGAGGGTTAGTAGTAGATGCTAGCCTGCGAGTCCATACTAGGGACGAGGGTTAGTAGTAGATACAAGCCTGTGAGTCCACACTAGGGACGAGGTTTAGTAGTATAGGGTTTACGCCTGCGAGTCCACACTAAGGAAGAGGGTGATGCTAACCTGTGAGTCCACACAAGGGACGAGGGTTAGTAGTAGATGCTAGCCTGCGAGCCCATACTAGGGGCGAGGGTTAGTAGTTCAAACCTGCGAGTCCACGTTAGGAACGAGGGTTTGAGTATTCGATTTTGTTCTCCGTCGTGACATGAGTTCTCTAGTCCTGGTTCAGCAGTTCATCTATGTGTAGACAGTGTATAGTTCGTGCTTTATTCATTGCTCAGTCTTACTTGTTTATTCTGTATCTTTCTTCTTGCATAATAAACTGTTAGAAAGGCTCGTTTGTATGTATCTTGCTAGTCCTCTGAGGACCTGATGATCTCTTCAGGTTAGTCGAGTTTTAGTCAGGAGCAGACGAGTGGATTTGGGATAGCTTCAGATCTCGGCGCTTTACAGTTGAGGTTACTTGGTTAGCAGGTTGTACTCAGTTGGTTCATTTCTTGCATTTCTCTATTTTTTCCGTCTAATGGTAGTGGATTTGTGTCCACCGAACGTGACATTGAATCTTGGATATATTCAGTGATATTATTCAGTTTCTTTGGTATTTCATTGATCTTGATTGATTCGATTATTCTGTGGATGAGATTTAGTTTACCACGTGATTCTAGATTTTCTTGACTTGTATTTAGACAGCGCACTACCGCCGACACTGCGGCGTAGGCTAGGCTTGGACACGTTTCGTATCCGAAAAGCGGGTGCCGGTCGTGACAGTAAACGTATAGCCTGCACACGAAACCAACTAAAATCAAAACTTGTCCGAATCGGACTAATGCCTTGCATCGATTCAGTTTCTTAGAATCTTCAAGCCGACTCAATGCTTTCTCTCGGGCCAACTTAACACTTGCATCGATCTTACTCGATGCGTTCCTTGGGTCAATGTAACTCTTTACATCGATCCAACTCTATGCATTCTCGAGACAAGGTAACTCTTGTATCGATTCACATTGATACCTAATCGGGTCAACGCGACTCTTCGAGTCAACGACTCAGCATAATGTACCGTACGGAGCGGGGTATTACATAATATACCACTCAAAACAAGGTTCGTCCTCGAACTGAAACCGACACTCAATTCCAAGTGTTTCTCGAAATCGTTTCACGATCCCGTCCAACTATCATTGTTCTGTTTCAAACTCACGTGCAAGCTTTCATTAACTTTCAGTCTTTCCTGCAGCTCAATTTGAATTTAGTATACAACTTGATTTAGATCGTACACTTATTTAAGGAGTCCCAAAAATATGTGTATTTCAGCCAAGCCGAGTGGTAGAAAATTGAAACAAAGCTGACAGGTAAATTTTAATCCTATGCTTGCCATCTCGTACTCTCGATCGGACTTATCTTTAGCGACTGTTCTCAAAATTTTATCACATCTGTATTCGACACATGCGTGATTCATTCAATAAAGTCACTGCACGAGACATGATTAAAAATTTTATTTCTTATTTCATAAGTTTCATATGGACCATCAATTCTATGCGTTGCGTTGAGCCGTCGAGCATCTGATCACAAATATCCTCCGTAACGCCTTGCGTTCGAATTCGTTGTCCAACTATTTCCGATGTTTGGCTGCAACTTATCTCGATATGATTTTTTTGTTGACTTACAAATGCATCAACATTCAGGGCTACGCCCACTAGGTGACTTACCTGGACACCATGCTTATATTCTTCCGGTGCAACTTTAAATTGACATTGCACAAAGGCCACAATCTATCCGACATAAAAGTTCAACTCGAGTCGACGATGCTCAAAGTCAAAATTCGCTTTGACACGAAGGTCTTTAAGACGCGTCTTACGTTCGATTCCTATCGAGTAAGAAATTTACTAGCCAAATTCCCAACTTGTACGTCTCGCAACATCGAATATAAGTTCGATTCACGCTAGCTCAATTGTAAGGCGAATCCAAATCTAACGACATAACTCGTAAGACATTCTCTTACCGCTTGCTCTTGTGTATAGCACGATTCCCAAAAATTGCCTAGACTTATCATCAACATGCACCATATTATATTTGTTATCGATGCAATTCTAAATGCAACTTCGCAAGGGTCATCTTACGGGTCTGCAACATTCAATTTGATTTGACGGTCAAGTCTTCTAGGGTCAACTGCCCCAAAGTTATGCTCGATAATTGTGGATCCTTAATGAAGGACAGTTACTACAAACAATGCTACATTCTTTCGGAGACAAATCATGTTTCGACGATTTCTATTTTACTACCCAAATCCGGACAAAATATTTCATCGGCGCAACTGATGCGCAACTATCCTCCGAGTAAAATCATGCACTACCGTCGAAGATTTCAAAATTTACGAAACATCTACTCGTATTGAGTTCGAGTCTATCTACTCACTGTCGATATTCGAGATGTTATACGCATCAAGACAATCGTTGATGACTTTATGGTCTCACCTGATCAATCGTAAAGTTTTTGATCAACCAGTTCGACATTCTCGTATTACTATTTTCAAAAGTTATGATATCGTAGGCCCGCTCTGTTTTGTGTTCTCACATCGTACTTATATTTCCTTGCGTATCGATTTCAATAGCACAAGGGTCAACTTTGAATCTGCATCAACGTCGACTTTAGTTCGTATTGCATACCTCCAAGTTTACTACAAACTTTTTCATACGCATCATCTTGTTTTCTGATTTGTTGCATCCCGCAATACTTTGATTGCGTAACCGAGTTACCGATTATTCAACATCGAACTCTCGAGTTATACGATCACGCCTTCTAAGTTTTGCGTGTTTCAGTCGTACTCAAATGAGTTTCACCGTAACGTAACCAACTATCTCTTAGTAACTATTTACCTGCATCAACCAACTCTTTACTGAAGTCGCATATCGTGCAATCCGATTATAATTCGCATCATCCAACATTTCTATCGAGATCGCAAGTCGTGCGATTCGAATACGATGCGCCTTGCCCAACATTTCTATTGAGATCGCAAGTCATGCGATTCGATTCGATTATGATTCTTCTCGCCCAAAATTTCTATCGAGATCGTAAGTCGTGCGACTCATTTGTAAGTTCAAGTTTCCTATCCCGTCGATCCGATTATTGCATCAAGGCATAATCTACTACAAAAAATGTCCTTTTAGGACGACACTATTTGGAACTCTACTCTGAAACGTCCTAAACAATTAATAACTGGGACGACTAATTTTTTTTAGCAAAAAATAGTTTTATTTGGGACAGATTGGAAAATAAATATCTTATTTGGGACCGTTAATACTTTCTGTCCCAAATAAATTTTGTGGTCGTCCCAAATAATCTAGGCGGGAATGATAATTATTTGGTGGCTCGTCCCTAAATTTCTTGGAAACTTTTCTATCTGTTGGATTTCTCACTGTAAATCCACACCGTTTATCCAGCTACGGACTCCACCCTCTGTTGTGCTCTCTCGCCCCCATAATTTATTTATTGTTTTAGTAGAAACCAAAATACATTGCTCCATCTCTCTTCTCTTTCCAAAATTCATCAACTCCAAAATTCCTTCTCTCTCCATCCCCTCTTTGCCTACCTCCTCTCTTCTCAATAGCTTCATCCACTCCTCGACCTTGCCCCCCTCCGAAAGCGGTACAACTATGTGTACCCAAGCTCTCTCTTGCTCCGATCGTCCCTGGATGTCAGCCACTGGTAATGTTTCTCATTTCCCACTGGCTAGGGTTAGCATTTTTGTTGCTTGATAGCTAGGGTCTTTTGCAGTTCATCGCCGTAAAAGTTGGCACTCTAGGTTTCTCTTTCATTCCCTATTCTCTCCGTTAAATACCTAAGAGTACGATATTATGACAGATCTAGGTTACACACTAGGTCGGTATCAAAATTGGCTAGAAATTATTATTCTTCCACAATCCTTAATTTTTTATTATCAAGTTCTAGGGTTTCCAAAAGGACAACATGTTGCTTTAAAATAAACCGTTTTCCCCTTGAATGTCAGAATTTCTAGGGTTTTAAGGCCCAATCGAAGCTATGTTCATATGTTCAAATTTCTTGTTGGTTTTGGTTCTGATTGAGAATTTCGATTGGGCTTAGGTTGAGTAATGGTGAAAATTCCAAATTTTTTAGCTTATATATTTTGAATGAAATGAGTTTAGAGACCCAAATTTTGCGTTTTCTTTGGTTCATTTCTATTAAGTTGGTTGATGATTACCATTTCAAATTTCTTGGTGTGGTGGGATGAGTTGCGACGGTGGTGTGCCTAGAAAATTGTTGGGTCTCAGGAATACTTGAATCATACTTTTTTTTTCTTTCAAAAAGTTATGTTTAGCAAAAAGAAACAAAACAACTTCTGCTCAATCAACTTTAAAAAAACCACTACATCAAAGACCATGTTTTGCAAATCTTAGGGTTATTAATCAACATGATTTTAACTGCATTTTGCATTCTGAGAAGCCTAAATGATGCTTAATACAACCTTGATTGTTTTTCAAGGGAGTAATGCACAAAAGGGTGTATTTGCAAAAATTATCCCTCAACCCTCAGTTTTTTGGTTGATGTTAGATTTTGAGATCCATTTGAAAACTGTGTTTGCTTACGATGTGTTTAGATATCAAAGTTTGGGTTACTTGAATTGTGGATGTGTCACGCCCCAGAACCAGAATACTGGAGAGCGGGAGAATGACTCAGCCAGCTACGTATTACGGGTAGATGAATACCGTATAATACGATCAATGCTGTCTAACTAGACGAGGGGGTGCATACTACATGAAAGTCTTACTATGGTCACTTCACATCTATTGTCTCAATCATTCAAACAAGAAGCAAAAATAGAGAACATGTAAGATAAAGAAGTAAGGAGTCCCAAACACTCAGTCAAAATGTTCTTGAGATCTGGCTTTACAAAACATAGCCAGATGGTATAGTAACATATACACAATTGTTATCAGCTGCAGTCTGACTTAATTACAATTATGTAAAAGTAAGTGCAAGACAATCCGACTAACATGTCGGTGCCAAACGGCTAAGTATGAAATAAATAACAAAACGAGAGGGGAAGTAAGAAACCCACTCGAGTCCTCCTGCAATCATCCCTCTAGTATTGACCATCTTGGAGGTAGAAGTAAGCTGGATCCTCGAGGACTGGCTCTAAATCTGGCCATGCAAAACCAGAGAGGTTAGACCTCTAATAGCAAGTACCACAAGGGAGCACGATATGAAGGATTAAACAATAATAAGAGAATATGATAATAGATCTCTGCTATCTACTAGGATTCACATAACATCACGACACTTCGAACCAACCTCCCAACCAAACAAGGACAGAAGTTGGCCCGTCATGTCCTGACATTCTGATCATCTCAGTTAGGCAAAAGAGTAGGTACAGTACACAAATAAATCATCTTGAACGGCCAATCAACTCCTACGGCTTGCTATTATGAGTTCCAAGTTATCCTAGAATTATACAAATAGAGATTCCTCAGTTCTTACTATGTGCGAGCAAGGCTAGTCTATCCAATCAATCAATTGTGCCAATCATGTAATTAGACGAGTCCCAGCGGGACGCCCGCCGTTAATATATCATGTACAATTTAATAATATAAAAAGATACCGTTCCCTGTCCGTGTGACAGATTTACAGTATCTGTGGGAACCAGCCGGCCTGTCAGGCACTGCTAGTCCCGAAGAGGGCTGCCATGTAAGAACTCGGGAATCCATTCTCTCTATGCCATCATTATTTTATTTGACTTAATAGTCTCTACGTTGAGTGAAATCCCATGCCGTGGATCATGGTCATTCAAATGAGTACCTTCGTACGGGGTACGATATGCACAACTCTGCAACGTTACCCGTGCGGTTAGGTTGTAGGTCTTACATAGCGTAATGCAACAATCAAACTAACCACGGAATAATCATGCCTTGACCATAAAGTACACATGCTATTTTTGTAAGATAAATAAATAACTAAATAAATACATAAATAATTTGAAGCCTGCATGTACCTGTATGCCAATATTCGGGATCGGCTAATCGATTACAATAGTTCATTACATGAACGTGTCTCATTCATTCAATTCAATAAGACGACTAGCCAGTCTCTTAGTTCCAACTAGGAACGCATGATCAATTATTAGTCAATGTCACGATCATTATCAATGGTGACAAGGCATAAAAATCAAATAGTATTCAGTGGAGTCGAGTCTACGACTCTCAGGGTTAAGTTCCAGTCAACTGGGTATCCATGGATCAATCAGGACACAAGGCGCATTCTACATAACAATCTGTATTAACAATACTAACATATCATGATTTTATCAATTTTATGCCAAAGTGGTTCATGTTGGCACGCACAGCGTGAGCGTAAAGGGAAATTCACGCACTCATAACGTGAGCATGAAAAGTAACTCACGCACGCACAGCGTGAGCGTGAAAAGTAATAAGAAATTCATGCACACACGCAAAGATGTGAGCGTAACTCAGAATTCACGCTAACACGTAAAGGCGTGTGCGTGACTAAAATTCACGCTGGCACGTAAGAACGTGAGCGTAACTAAAATTTACGCTGACACGCAAGAACTTGAGCGTGACTAAAAATTCACGCTAACACGAAAGAACACGAGCGTGACTGAAAATTCACGCACGCACGTAAAGACGTGAGCGTGACTGAAAATTCACGCACGCACGTAAAGACGTGAGCGTGACTGAAAATTCACGCACGCACGTAAAGACGTGTGTGTGACTGAAAATTCATGCTAAACACGTAAAGACGTGTGCGTGACTGAACCTTCATTCCAAGCCAGAAATGAGGTTCCCATGGTTCAGAATGGTGAAGGATGAGGAGCTCTGCCACACGAACCATCTATTCCGAAAAGCACGCTAGGTTGGGAGATCAAAACCCATGAACAACCGAGAAGAAACAAGCCAAAGAAATAAAAAATGCTAAGTACTAAACTCTCTTAGAATCATGAGAGGAAGAAAAATGAACCATAAAAATGGTTCTCCAGTGGAAGCAAGAAGCAAGATGTACTTGCCTGCTGTTGGTTGGTGGAAGAGAGTGGTGAGGAAGAAGAAGAAGTAATGGTGAAGGAGAGTTATGAGGAGAGAGAAGGAGATGGGGGCTTTAAATAGGAAGGGTGGTGGTAGGTGGGGGTTTGTGGGGGTTCGGTTCATGTGAACCACCATAAACTCGAGAAAAACCAACCATGGCCGAACCACAAAGACTAAAGCAGAGAAGTTAAAAGCAGAAAATAAAATGCAGAAATAAAATACAGGAATAAAATTACAGGAAATAAAATGCAGATAATTAATTAATCATGAAATTAAAGGAATTTAAAGACAAGATGATACATGATAAATATTAAATAAATATATATGAGTTGTATATGTATAAAAATACGCATTCTGGTAACGGGGAGAGACATCTCTACCCACCTTAGAAAAATTTCGTCCTCGGAATTTCAAATCCAAGCAGGTAGAAATATCGGAGCTAAACTAACACAAGCAATTCTAGTGAGCAAGCAATCATTTTTACCATATCAAAAGCAAGTACTATATATGTAAATTCATCAATCCATGATATCAAGTAGCTCTACCCATAAGGTGATAAGCATGAAGAATCAGGACAATCAAGGTATACTGAAAGAGATATACCTTGTGAGTCAAATAGGTGTGGATACCGTGATCGGATATCATCCTCACGTTCCTACGTTGACTCTCCCAAGGAGTGATGACCCCAAGCAACCCGGATAAGACTAATTGTTCGGTTCTTAAGTATCTTCTCTCTTCGGTCCAAAATGGACACAGGCTGTTCCTCGTAAGACAGGTTGGTACCAACAACCAGCTCCGAATGATCGAGGACATGGCTTGGGTCCGATACATACCTACATAATTGAGATACATAAAACACGTGATGCACCTCTCGTAACGAAGGTGGAAGGGATAAACGATAAGCAACATCGCCTATCCAATCAAGGACAACAAATGGGCCCACGTACCGCGGACTCAATTTCCTGCGAACGCCAAATCTAATGACCCCACGAGTAGATAAGATCCGCAAGAATACGTGGTCTCCAACAGAGAACTCTAACGGCCTACGATGCTGGTCCATCCAATGACGATGCCGGTCCTGCGCAACTCAAAGTCGCTCTCTAATTCCCTTAACTACTTCAACCGTCTGAACAATCATTTCTGGGCCTAACATCTTCCTCTCTCCGATATCATCCCATGCAAGCGACGACCTGCACTTCTTACCATATAGTGCTTCGAATGGCGCCATCTGGATACTGGCTTGATAACTATTGTTGTATGAAAACTCGACTAAGTGCAGGTGACTCTTCCAAGACCCTCCAAAATCTAGAGTGCAAGCTCGTAACATATCTTCTAAAGTCTGAATCGTTCTTTCTGATTGCCCATCCGTCTGCGGATGGTAGGCCGTGCTAAATCTTAACTTGGTACCCAGACTATGATATAAGCTCTTCCAGAAATGTGATGTAAAGCGGGTATCTCGGTCCGACACAATACTGACAGGGATTCCATGCTGCCTGACTATCTGTTACATATACAACTCTGCCAACTTTTCTGTAGATTGCCCTACTCTGAAAGGAAAAAAGTGTGCTACCTTCGTAAGTCGGTCCAATATTACCCAAATAGCATCCTTACCACTTGGTGATCTCGGTAAACCGGTCACAAAGTCCATTATAATATGCTCCCATTTCCATTCTGGAATAGGAAGCGGTTGCAATAACCCAGCTGGCCTCCGCTGTTTTGCCTTCACTTGCTGACATACCAAGCAACGGAAAACAAATCTAGCTATCTCCCTCTTTATCCCGTTCCACCAGAAATGCTGCTTGATATCTTGGTACATCTTGGTCCCTCCAGGATGAATAGAATACTGAGAGCTGTGAGCTTCTGCCATAACCTCCTGTCTGATATCTCCACTAGGCACACATAGACGTGATCCAAACCTAAGTGTACCATCTTCATGAATTCTTATCTCCTTCCTGAGTCCTGACTCACATTCTGCCCTAAGCTTCTGAATCCTTGGGTCTTGTGCCTGAGCTGTCTTGATTCTGTCTACCAAGTCGGATTAAACTTGCAGACTTGTTAGAACTCCTACATCACTAGAAAGTATAACTTTGATGCCCATCTTCTGAAGGTCTTCTAAGATATGCCTCTGTGTTGTCAACATAAATGCGCCACCCCTCCTGCTGAGAGCGTCTGCTACTACATTAGCCTTGCCTGGATGATACTGAAGCTCCACGTCATAATCCTTAATCAACTCCAGCCATCTTCTCTGCCTCATGTTTAGTTCCTTCTGAGTAAAGATGTACTTTAGACTTTTATGGTCTGTGTACATGTCTACTCGGTCACCATATAAGTAATGCCTCCATAGCTTCAGAGCAAACACTACTGCCGCTAACTCCAAATCATGAGTTGGATAATTCTTCTCGTGGTCCCGAAGCTGCCTAGATGCATATGATATCACCTTCCCATGTTGCATAAGGACACATCTAAGTCCTTTACCTGATGCATCACAATATACTGTAAAACCTCCGGGTCCAACTGGCAATGTAAGAATAGGTGCTGATATCAACTTCTACTTCAAAGTTTCGAATGATGCTGATATTCTGCCGACCAAACGAATGGTACATCCTTCCGGGTCAAGCGGGTCATGGGTGCTGAAAGCCTTACAAAGTCTGACACAAACCTTCTGTAATATCTGCCAATCCCAAGAAACTCCGTGCATCTGCTACGGTCTTGGGTACTGGCCAACTTTCTACTGCTACTCCAGCTCCTGATATGATGTGACCCAAAAATGAAATATGATCCGACCAAAACTTACACTTGCTGAGCTTGGCATACAACTGGTTCTCTCTCAGAACCTGTAACACTTTCCTGAGGTGGTCTTTATGCTCCTCTTCACTAGCAGAGTATACGAGTATGTCGTCAAGAAATACAACGACAAACTGGTCTAAGTATGGCATAAAGATGCGATTCATCAAATCCATGAATATTGCTGGAGCATTGGTCAAACCAAATGGCATTACTAAGAATTCATAATGCCCATACTTCGACCTGAATGCTATCTTGGGAATATTTTCCTTCCGAACCCTCACCTGATGGTACCCTGAACGAAGATCTATCTTGGAGAAAACTCTGGCTTTGCTTAATTGATCAAATAAGTCGTCGATCCTGGATAATGTGTACTTGTTCTTCACTATTGCCGCGTTAAGCTTCCTGTAGTCAATGCATAATCTGGATGACCCATCCTTCTTCCCCACAAGTACCACTGGTGCTGTCCACGGCGATATGCTAGCTTGGATGAACTTCTTCTCCTTCAGTTCCTCTATATGCTGATATACCTTAGCCTGTTCTGAATCCGCCATTCTGTAAACTCGATCCGATATCGGTTTAGTTCCAGGTGCCAATTCTATGTTGAACTCAATATCTCTAACCGGTGGTAGACCTGGAAGTTCTTCGGAGAACACGTCTAGAAATTCTTCAATTACCTTCGGAATCTGAACTTCTTCCATTGCCGCTACTACTCCCTGCTCTTGCTGAGTTGCCTCTGATCTAACTAAGGTGAACCGCTTTATGCCTAGAATATCAAAAGATACACTCCCGCTACGACAATCTATTGTCGCATGACTGTCTTTCAGCCACTCTATGCCTAAGATAACGTCGAAATTTCCAACAGGAAATTCTATCAACCGGGCGGGTAAGGAATGCCCGCAAACTACAACGCTACATGCTAAAATAACTCTACTAACTCCCACGAGCCCATTACCAGTGAGTATATTCAACCTCCCTGGCAATGCCTCGAACTCCATTCCTAGTCGTGTTGCAAATTGTGCAGATATAAATGAATGAGATGCTCCCGAATCAAACAATGCTACTGCGGGATATGAGATGACGAGAATGTTACCTGCCATAACATCTTCCAATGCCAATGCCTCCTCCAAGGACAGAGTGAATGCTTGCCCTCGACCTCCTTGCTGGTTTTTATGCTGCGGCCTAGCCTGATGCTGTTGCTGGCCCCTTCCTTGATGATGCTGGGGTGGTCTATGCTGGTGTTGCTGCATCGACGGCCCCTGCTGCCGAAACATCTGAGCCTGCGACATTAACGGACGCTGTGCCAACGGCCTTACTGCCACTGCTGGTCCTCGATACTGGACTACCCCTGGTGCGGACAGAGCAGGAAACTGCTGCCCTAGTCCTCCTGACCTCGAATTCATGGGACATGTGGTAACCAGATGGTCTGGATTTCTACATATCAGACACAGTCCATTCAATGTCCGACACACATCTCTAATGTGCCCCATCTTTCCACAATAAGTGTAGCCCGCCGGGGGTTACAGGTTCTTCCTCTGTTGCTGTTGCTGCTGCCTGGGTGGTGGTGCTGGCCCTCGCATTGCCATATCGTGGATACGAATGCCAGTAGATGGTGCTGTTGTTCGGGGTACTGCTCCCCCTCCTCCTTCAATCTGACTGTGGGATCTCTTCTGACCCCCAGTCCTTGCCGCAAGCCTCTGAATGGTGATCTCATGCCTTCAAGTTGCCGTCAATATTTCGTCAAAAGTCTGCTAATTGTGCCCCTCTATCAATTGCAAGAGTTCAAGATGAAACCCTTGCTGAAACCTCATGGCCCTCTGGTTCTCCGTCGCTACCATCTCTGGGGCGAACCTACTCAATCTGCAGAACTCCGCTGCATAAGCATCTACCATCTTGCCGGCCTGCTTGAGGTTGATAAACTTCTGTTGTAGCTCAAACTGCGCCACAACTCCATAGTACTTGGTCTTGAATCTTGTAGTAAAATCGTCCCAAGCCACAGGACGTCTGATGCCCACTTCCTCTGATTCCTACCAATCACGTGCGAGATCCTGAAGTAACAACTTCACTAGATCCACACGTTCTTCTGCCGGTACCTTAGCTGCTGTCAGAATAGCCTCAATATCCTTAAGCCATGCATCTGCTGAGATGGCATCCTCCGTGCCCTGGAAACGGCGGGGGTTGTACTTGCAAAACCTGGCTGATCCTCCTGAATCAGTCCTCACTCCTCTTTCCAAAGCCGTCTGCAATCCTTGGTTGAGCAACACATTCTGCTCTTGTAGCTGAGTGTGCATGTACTGCTGGGCCAACATCTAATGTTGCTGAGTAGCCATCATTCCTCTCATGATCTCCAGAAGGGCTGGTGTGTCTACTTGGGTAGGTGGAACTGTTGGTGGTGGTGGAACATCCGGATACTGCGATCCAACTGCTGCTGTTGCTACTATCACTTCTTCCTGGGTAGTCTCCTGAGTTAGTACCGGCTCCTGTTGTTGACCAACCTGGTCAGGTTGTCCATATTGCCCCTGCTGTTGTCCAGCTCTGACCGTTGCGGACGAAGTGCCCCTAAGAAAAGGGACAAGAGAATAATCAAACAACCGGACATGAAGGATCAATGAAGTCAAAGGATACCGGAATGTCAAGCAAGGGTTGAGAATAACGAATCATGAGATCAAGGGGAGACACGTGTGATTGAGATATCCTATAAATCAAAACATCCCACAAGTCTGAAATCAGACCTGCATGGGCCACCACTAAAACCTTGTCACGCCCTAGAACCAGAATACTGGAGAGCAGAGAAATGACTCAGCCAGCTACGTATTACGGGTAGATGAATATCGTATAATACGATCAATGCTGTCTAACCAGACGAGGGGGTGCATACTACATGAAAGTCTTACTATGGTCACTTCACATCTATTGTCTCAATCATTCAAACAAGAAGCAAAAATAGAGAACATGTAAGATAAAGCAGTAAGGCGTCCCAAACGCTCAGTCAAAATATTCTTGAGATCTGGCTTTACAAAACATAGCCAGATGGTATAGTAACATATACACAATTGTTATCAGCTGCAGTCTGACTTAATTATAATTATATAAAAGTAAGTACAAGACAATCCGACTAATATGTCGGTGCCAAACGGCAAAGTATGAAATAAATAACAAAACGAGCGGGGAAGTAAGAAACCCACTCGAGTCCTCCTGCGATCATCCCTCTAGTATTGACCATCTTGGAGGTAGAAGTAAGCTGGATCCTCGAGGACTGGCTCTAAATCTGGCCATGCAAAACCAGAGAGGTTAGACCTCTAATAGCAAGTACCACAAGGGAGAACGATATGAAGGATTAAACCAGTAATAAGAGAATATGATAATAGATCTCTGCTATCTACTAGGATTCACATAACATCACGACACTTCGACCCAACCTCCCAACCAAACAAGGACAGAAGTTGGCCCGTCATGTCCTGACATTCTGATCATCTCAGTTAGGTAACAGAGTAGGTACAGTACACAAACAAATCATCTTGAACGGCCAATCAACTCCTACGGCTTGCTATTATGAGTCCCAAGTTATCCTAGAATCATGCAAACAGGGATTCCTCAGTTCTTACTCTGTGCGAGCAAGGCTAGTCTATCCAATCAATTTAATAATATAAGCAGATATCGTTCCCTGCCCGTATGACAGATTTACAGTATCTGTGGGAACCAGTCGGCCTGTCGGGCATTACTAGTCCCGAAGAGGGCTGCCATGTAAGAACTCGGGAATCCATTCTCTCCATACCATCATTATTTTATTTGACTTAATAGTCTCTACGTTGAGTGAAATCCCATGCCGTGGATCATGGTCATTCAAATGAGTACCTTCGTACGGGGTATGATATGCACAACTCTGCAACGTTACCCATGCGGTTAGGTTGTAGGTCTTATATAGCGTAATGTAACAATCAAACTAACCACGGAATAATCATGCCTTGACCATAAAGTACACATGCTGTTTTTGTAAGATAAATAAATAACTAAATAAATAAATAATTTGAAGCCTGCATGTGCCTGTATGCCAATATTCGGGATCGGCTAATCGATTACAATAGTTTATTACATGAACGTGTCTCATTCATTCAATTCAAAAAGACGACTAGCCAGTCTCTTAGTTCCAACTAGGAATGCATGATCAATTATTAGTCAATGTCACGATCATTATCAATGGTGACAAGGCATAAAAATCAAATAGTATTCAGTAGAGTCGAGTCTACGACTCTCAGGGTTAAGTTCCAGTCACACTGGGTATCCATGGATCAATCAGGACACAAGGCGCATTCCACATAACAATCTGTATCAACAATACTAACATATCATGATTTAATCAATTTTATGCCAAAGTGGTTCACGTTGGCACGCACAGCGTGAGCGTGAAGGGAAATTCACGCACTCATAACGTGAGCGTAAAAAGTAACTCACGCACGCACAGCGTGAGCGTGAAAAAGTAATAAGAAATTTACGTACACACGCAAAGATGTGAGCGTAACTCAGAATTCACGCTAACACGTAAAGGCGTGTGCGTGACTAAAATTCACGCTGGCACGTAAGAACGTGAACGTAACTAAAATTCACGCTGATACGCAAGAACGTGAGCGTGACTAAAAATTCACGCTAACACGTAAGAACACGAGCGTGACTGAAAATTCACGCTAACACGTAAAGACGTGAGCGTGACTGAAAATTCACGCACGTACGTAAAGACGTGAGCGTGACTGAAAATTTACGCACGCACGTAAAGACGTGAGCGTGACTGAAAATTCATGCACGCACGTAAAGACTTGTGCGTGACTAAAAATTCACGCTAAACACGTAAAGACGTGTGCGTGACTGAACCTTCGTTCCAAGCTAGAAATTAGGTTCCCATGGTTCAGAATGGTGAAGGATGAGGAGCTCTGCCACACGAACCATCTATTCCGAAAAGCACGCTAGGTTGGGAGATCAAAACCCATGAATAACCGAGAAGAAACAAGCCAAAGAAATCAAAAATGCTAAGTACTAAACTCTCTTAGAATCATGAGAGGAAGAAAAATGAACCATAAAAATGGTTCTCCAGTGGAAGCAAGAAGCAAGATGTACTTGCCTGCTGTTGGTTGGTGGAAGAGAGTGGTGAGGAAGAAAAAGAAGTAATGGTGAAGGAGAGTTATGAGGAGAGAGAAGGAGATGGGGGCTTTAAATAGGAAGGGTGGTGGTAGGTGGGGGTTGGTGGGAGTTCGATTCATGTGAACCACCATGAACCCGAGAAAAACCAACCATGGCCGAACCACAAAGACTAAAGCAGAGAAGTTAAAAGCAGAAAATAAAATGCAGAAATAAAATACATGAATAAAATTGCAGGAAATAAAATGCAGATAATTAATTAATCATGAAATTAAAGGAATTTAAAGACAGGATGATACATGATAAATATTAAATAAATATATATGAGTTGTATATGTATAAAAATACGCATTCTGGGAACGGGGAGTGACAGGATGGTTTCCATTTAAGAATTTTGTTTGAAAATATTGCGAATGCCTGAAAAAATATTAGTATTGGTACTTGATAGGAATATGGCCTTTCCCCCATATGAGTGGATAATAGATCTCATGAAAGTTCATTACTTTGATAGAAAGCAATAAATTTCCATTGCTACACAAGTCAAAGACATAATGGGAATCCACTCCTACTATTTTTTCTTGATTTTGACTTTTTTTTAGAATAATTTTATCAAAATTGTCATTCAACTTCCTTTTCCATGCATATATTATGCATTGCTAGTCTCAACCATCACGGATAGTTCAATAATCCACTTTTCTATTAGCTACCATTCTAAAGAATTCATCTCTTATCCTATTTCTCCGTATTCCTACTTTTTTTTTCTTTAGATTTTGATTTTTTTCCAGTATAATTTTATCAACCTTGCCATTCTACTTCCTTTCCTATGCATATATGATGCATTGCTAGTCTCAACCATCATAGATAGTTCAACATCCTCTTATCTGTTTGGTACCATTCTAAATTTCATTATTATGATCAGCATCCAAGCCGTCTTCCATCAACATGAGGCCAAGTATGGAGCACAATAATGTTATTAAAAGAATTGACAATGTATTTTTCGATCGGCTATCAATTTTGGCAAAATTCATAGCTAAGCTAGGTATAAGCAAGGGAGGGCCTTGCCATAAAATGTTGAAGGCCAATTGGCGGCTAGGTAAGCATCTTTTGCAATGTAATTTAAGCTCATACAGGCAACCAAGAGCACCCTACAAGTTTTTCTACACTAGGAAAGAGTCCAAATGCACATGTAAAGTTGAGAGATTATTTGTTATTGCAATTCAATGTGTCTTTATGACAAAGCAGAAAGAAATGGCAATCCCAAAAGGTGACATAATAAATGTGCATGCACTTCTTGTAACCTTCTTATCTTATAACTATATTTTGGGGTAAATTTAAGCTTGGAATTGTCACATTGTTCTATTTTGGCTTATTATATATGAGAAGCCAATTAGTGATATGCCCTGACACTTCAGCTTATCTTTTCTTGGAACTATAATTACCCATGTAGATAGCTAATTCTTGACCAATGTGACTTATTCATAGAAGAAACATATTAACCAAATGGCATCTTTCATGTTAGTCTAAACTGACTTAGGAAATATCTATGACATGCCAACCTCTGCAAAACATGTGGATTTGGCACTCATAAGCCCCTGCAATTTGTTAGGTGTTACCGTTGCAAACTGGTGTATAGTTACCCTTTTTTGGTGGTGGTTCAGGATTATTCAGTAACCAACAATCATAGCCATCTGGGAGTTACTTCTGCTACAATTTGACACATTTTCCTAATATTACAAACAATAGATGCCATGCTTTTTTGATATTCCCAGAGTTACTTCTGCTACAATTGATCAACCATTTGCCGTGTAAGTCATATGAAAATATTTTCCTCAGCTAAAAAATGAAGTGACATAATTTATGCAAGTATTTGTTCTATGCCACTTGTACTCAAATGTGCACTTTGCATATCTTTTATATTGTTTGAAATAGAGAAAATGCATGGGGCCTAGTGCATCTTCCATCTAAAATAAATTCTTGAAGTTAATATACGGTGCAAAACTTAGCCTTTTTTGCTTCTGATCAGATGAAGAATCTTCATAGCCAGAGGACATTTTGTAGCAGAAAGATAATTATATCCCCAGGCCCCTTTTACACAGAAAATGCCGAAAAGACAAACTTATTATATTTGAATTGCAGTGTACAGGCGCACACTCCCTATATCATCACTTTTCGTTTTATTTTGCCCTACATATTTTGGGAAAGAAATAGGGAGTTAAAGATATGTATCAAGCTACAGTGTTTGATTCATAGAAAATACTAACTGGTGGATACTTTTCTTATGTACACTTATTTGCTGGTGTTGTCACAAAGTTTGGCAACAAGTGCGAACATCGGTTTCTTGCAATCTATTGATATATCTATTTTCGTATATTTTATTTGTTGACTAAAATTTCCTAATTCAGGGACAAGCAAGCAGTTAGCCCAGATGATAGTATTTGGTTAATGAAGGAGTGGGCTATAGGGACGGTACGAACTAATTTATGGTTGTTCTTCGAAATTTTGAAGGTGTTTTTGATCGTAAATTGCCTGACAAGACTACTTTATAGGCTTTGAAACGAGTACTTTTGATGGCACTCCGGTGTGTCGACCCTGATGCACAAAAAAGGCCAAAGATGGGACACGTGATCCATATGCTTGAAGTTGATAATTTTCCATATCGAGATGTAAGTTATATCAAATTAATGCATTGATATTATTGGTTGTTATTACGGCTTTATTGAGATCCTTTTCAAGACTTCTTTCGAGTCTTACTTCTTCCTAAATGAGATTAGATGAGATATACGGTGATATATTAGGTGTCTACCACGTTCAAGTTATTATTTGATTTAAATGAATATTTTGGTTACTAGTTTAGCATTCAACATATTTACCTCGAAAAATTCTTAAAATTTATTTTTGTTTTGTATTAAGTTAAAGCCTTGCAGCATGAACTCAGATGCATTGTTGCAGTTCTACATTCTTTATCCAAACAGTTAGCAGCTGAGAAAGATTTGGTTAATTTGGCACGAACAATTGGACATCTGCTCACAACACATTAGATGATTCAAGACCACCAAAATCTGACAATGATTGTTGTAGCTCAAAATACTTACGGTTTTTTATGTGAATATGAAAGAATTGTTAAACCTAGCGCTAGTTTTGGCCGGACAGATGCAAATGGGATAGCTTCCAATCAGGTTTAGCGTATGCATTTGTGTATAAATAGGCTTCTCGCTAACCAAATAATTACTTTTAATTCGTTACACTCAAATTGGTGATTAATATTTTTTTTGCAAAGCCTCGAGTGACTAGTTAAGTATGCATGTTAGTGTAGATTAGACTGGAGTACACAACTTCATTGGGGAAAGATAAAACTCAAGAGTGCCTCACTTTCTGTCTTTTAGTTAACTGACCATTTCATTTGTACGTATGATTGCTTTCGTTCTAGCTACTCGAATCATTGTTTTCATTTGTATGTCTTGATTCGGAGAAACAATGACAAATAGTAGTATACAACTTTCTCCAACCCAATGGCACATATGTAGTGTAATTGTAGATGTGCTTACTCA
Organism: Iris pallida; assembly: GCA_029216955.1. NCBI lineage: Eukaryota > Viridiplantae > Streptophyta > Magnoliopsida > Asparagales > Iridaceae > Iris > Iris pallida. The sequence continues at coordinate 55,812 of JANAVB010022832.1, forward strand.
TAGGACTCGAAATGGGACATAAAAGTGTAAATTTTTCCTTGATAATTGGCATTTTATGTAATAGTTGACTTGGCACTTATCTGGCAATTAAAATTTGTAATAGTTACACTCTAGTTGAAATTGGTTTAAATCGCAATCTATCTTGAATTTCAAACTGCTCTACATCAAACTTTGTGGTCAGACTATACAATAACATATTTGACCGCATCCTCTATAGTATTTTTGGTTTTATTTCATTCTAGTTGTAGAGTAAAGATCCAACACTGACAAGAGAATAATTTTTGTAGTCCAATGTGTTCAACGAACTTTATTTTTCCTTTGGTTAGCACCCATACCGGTGTTGTCTGGCCGGAACAAAATATGGGGTCTGGCTAAAAAATTTATACATCTTTGCACAAATAACAGGTTAGGACTAAAAGTTTACTGCATCATTGTATCTTCTTGTCGACAATTCTTAGTTGCTCACTAATAATGTTCTCAAGTAGTTAGTTTATTTTATGATTACTATAATTCGGGCCACTAGAGTAAGTTGGAACGAAGTTATCAGGGACACTTAATGTCACGCCCCGCTCCCGTAGGAGCGATCGTCCTCGCTAAGGCGTGATGCCGCACGAGCCTAGATTGCGCTCGTGCAAGACGGGTTCCATAACGACCGATTTCAGCGGCTGCGACGGGGTCGTCGCACAGAAGTCCCATGCAGAGACATTGAATTATAGCAGCAAAAATTTAGAACAAACACAAGTCATTCAAAAGAAGCTCTTTATTGATATTGAAACATAGATTACAATGGGGGCGCAAGGCCAAGATTACAATCACTCAAGCTCACTCTTCTCACATTACAATCACTCAGCTCTCTCTCATCTCTCAATTACAAGTCTTGATCCAGCGGAAGCTTCGGAAGGCGATGTCCATACATTATGTCATATAAAAGTCTTCAATCCACGTGGCCGCACACTTCGAATCGCCAAGGAACTCCGTGCTTCGACGCATCCAAGCGAGCTCCGCGCCACGAGCTTCTACCTGTACTTGCACATGTAAACTATGTGGGTGTCAGAACTCAACTGTAGTGGTGGAATGAGCTCCTCGCCCACCCATACAAAACCAACACGTTCATTTACTTTGTGCAGCATAGTCCCTTATTATCAATTGTCTTTCTAGTCTTGCCTTAGGATCAGTTTTAGGACCGACGCCTTGGCCTATTCTGTGTCTCTAGACCATCCCGTGCTTGCAACATAAATGTTAACTCATACCTTGCCTCAAGACCCTTCTCGTGCCAACAACGTTAACCTATCGAGTCGTGTTTGCCTTACGGCTTAAAATCAGGGATGCAACTACGCGATTAAGCTCCATTTTTTGTGTGACCGTGCTACAAACCCTTGCTGAGGCCGTACCTTGCAATTCAGTAAGACTTAACCATATCGCCGCCTCGCGGCCCTTGCTACTTTGACCACCAACTGACCCAATAAAGACTTCTGAACTTATGTCGACCCACTTTGCCTTGCGACGGTTTCCTGACTTAACTCAAACAACTCAACCAACTTAAGGAACTTATATGCCGACAACTCAAGACTTGACGTCACCTTTCGTGCCGAAGCACGACGCCTATGTTGAAACCCAATCTTAGGCCCAAACTTTGTGTTCTAACTGTACATACCTTCAACTCAACTCAATCCAAAGGCATACATGCGGATAGTCGCTATTTGCCGACATCTATATGAACGTGGCCACTAGCATCACAAGCTATACCTTGACGTATAGTTTTGTTAATCGGGATCCTTTCGACGCAAGTAGCTAGCCCCGTCGCAAGTCCCCGCTTAACCTGTGCCAAAACCTTACGCACGACTATACCCTGTTCCCTCCTAGGCCGAGTCGGCCCCATGGCCCAGGGTTACCGCTCGAGGGTTCATCGCCCTTGTCGACAAGTTGTCAAATGACCATGCAAGACTCGACACAAACTGACGTCTCATACTGTCATTCCTCTACCAAAACCAAGACTTCCTATCCTTGAGACCCCTCGACGACCCACGGTCGTGAGCATTCCTTTCCTTGAGACCCCTCGACGACCCACAGTCACGAGCATTTCCTTCCTTGTTACCCTATCATTTGGTTCAACTCATGAATGCCTATTTGATAGTCCTTTCTCAAAACTCACCTTGAATCAATTGTGATCCTTGCCTTAAACACTAAGCCCGTGCATCGTGCCTTAAGCCAATCGTGCTCCAAACGACACTCCTGTCCAAGTCGACGGACCTTTGCATCGTGGGACTACTTAACTTAACAAACCGCGAAGGTGCGGGACAGTGCTTGTAATGTCTTAGGTCGACCGACATAATTTTGCCTAACTTAACTTTGCAACAACTTAACGAGCAAAGGCTACATTAAGCTTTGCCTTAACGGATCGTGCCGTGCACGCATCCAACTTGAACGACCAAGTCACTCGGGTGCCTAGACTTAGGTCACAAGCCGCTCCACGTAACTTAACTCATGGGCAAGCCAAGGCTATGCCAAGCCTTGGACGACGGGACCGTGCATGCTTTATGAAGCATTCATGCGGGCGACGCCTATGACTTAGGCTACGTTCATACTTCGCCTACTCAACCAACTTTCTTTCTCCCAAGCCACGGGATGAAGGATCGAGTGTCATTTTCAAAGCACGCCGTGCACCGATTCTATGCCGACCGTTGGACCTTTCCATATTCTAACACCATTCGACCCGTCGGGATTATTCCCTTTAGCTATGTGGATTCATCTCTTTTATTATTAAGCCTACTTGTGCAAGTTGAAAACATGCGTATTATTATGTGAAGTCAAAGATGAGGCAAGTTTACCGAAACTACCCTACCTAAGCGAGCGGTCGCCTTGACCGAGCGATGTCTTCTAGCAGCCGTTGCAAGGCTAAGGCCGAACGCCGTCGGCGTTTCGATTCCTCCGATTGACTGAGCGGGACGGGGTACTACATCATACACCACTCAGAAAAAGTTTCGTCCTCGAAACTAACTGAGTACACTTATCGACTTGTCACTTTACTCAACATTCAAGACTCTTGCACAAACTACGCCTATGCGTTTTCTCAATCCGAGTCACGCTCGCACTACCCTCAATCCTTTCTTCAAAACGTACGGTCTTAAAATCCTCGACACTTCCTCGTTCCTTAAATATCACTTGATTTAACATATCACTTAGTATGGATCGTGCACATATCTTAGGCGTCCCTAAAATACATGCATTTCAACCAAGCCTCGTGATAGCGAATCCTGCCATTACCACTCGAGTCAGATCGTGCACGCATTCAAGCGTCCTTGATATACATGCATGTCAACCGAGCCTCATGAGTGGTGCCTTCACCATTCCTATCGCTCTGTACCGGAACGTCTGCCTAACCGCTAGGCTATGTCTTTCCGTCAGTATTGGAATCATAGTTCCCAAACAACGATATCAACACTGACCCCATCCTAAGGTCAAACCAAGTTGATAGTACGAGGTTTTCTATCCAAGCTTGCATCACTCCGATTTCTAAACATTGAGCATAGATCGCCTACACACATCCCAATATTTTGTCGCACGGGGTCCGAGTCATTCAGCAAAGCCATCCTACGATAACATACGTTCAACCAATTCCATGACATCTCAATATCGCTCGTTCAACCAACCATCTTCGCATAGTCTATTTTTTTTTAAACACGTTCGATATAGTTCGCCTATCAATCCTTCTCAATTTAAGCACGCTATGCCGCAATTCGTCGCTAACCAAAATTTCACATTCCATATTTTCTAAGTCATCTATTCCAATTCACGTGATCGATCATAAGGTCGTCTAGCTTAACAATACGTTGTGCCCCGATCTCACGCGAGTCAGATTATCCACGGTGGGCACGAATCACCATGCACACTCCCGCGGGATAATTATCCTCATCGGGACGTAACTCTTATTTTGTGTCTAGACTAATTTATTTTTGATGCACGGATTGGACCTACTCAATCCTCAAGTTTATTTCATTCATCAATCGTAAGTCTAACATCCTCAAATTCTTCTTCGCACCAAGCCAACAAGTTGAGACAATCAAAGTTGCCGCATCCTGAATTTCCGAGTTCGATCATTCCTGCGACATGAATTACCATGTCAACGCTCACGCGGAACGATCGCCCCAAATCCGATGTAACGCATGTGCGAGGCTAGAGTTGCGTTCGCGCAAGACAAGATCGTCGACGTTGTGGCTATCCGCGTAACTATGAAGACAGAATCATTTTCATCCAACATCCATCTCGATCAAAATCCTAAGTATCGCATCCAACCGAACAATAACACTTGCACGATCGTCATTCGTCGAGTCAGAGTACCCTCGAGTTATCGCATATCAATCTTTGATACGCCTCAATACCATCGATGATATGCGTAACCTGACGATCTTCCTTTGCAACAAGTTTCGAGTCGTGCGAACGATGCTATCATCCGACTGGATAATCTTCTCGACATTCAAAATCAAGTTCGATCATTATCCCTCAAATCATTCGCAACATCAAATTTCTTAAACCCAAATTCGTGTATTGTTCATCCATCTATCTTAAGTCATCGACCAACGTATTTTATTAATTCGCATCAATCCTTTGCTAACTCAATCGTCGAGCAACATTCAATCCAATCCTTAGAGTCGTTACGTAACTTCAAAATTGAACTTTCGCATGCACGCTACATCTCATCGTGCTAACTTTTTCTATACCATCCGTATCAATTTTCTCGATCAAGTCATCCATTTGTACACCCTAACTTTTCCTCAATTCGATTTCACCTACTCAATCATTCTTGTGTTTCATGCTCGCACAAACCTTAATCCCGTGCACGTTCCGTGCACGTCCATTTCTAGGTTGTTTCGAATCGGCTCGTCAAACTTCAAGACTACAACTTGTTCGATGACACTCAATCTAAGGCTTTGCATATGTGCGACGCTTGCTGATAGACTCATCGATACCCCGTATCCTCAATTTATCGATCAACATTCCTGAGACTATCGCATACACCACTCAGGAATGAAGTCATTCAACAAATTCTCAAAACTATTCTTTGAATCAAAATCGACTTCTTCAAATCCCGTTCGAACCATTCCTCGAATTTCCAAGCACGACCATCTATATCGCACCGACGATATCGTCGCTCGATAGCACCCCTATCGACTGTCATCTCATTTACTCAATTGAGTCCAACTCATTCCCGTCCAACACAATTCGAATCTCGCACTCGACTTTTCTAAGGTCGACGTAATCCTTGGTGTATATGCTCAGCCCGACTTAACAACCGTGCTTACGTGAACCATCTTTTTGTTTAATCAAAAACTGTTCTCCTATGTTTTACAAAATAGTTAGACTTATTGTATGGACATCCCGTGGGACATTTAAGACAGAGCACACCAACGATATCAATACGCGGAAGCAACAATCAGAGTTCGTACGGAACAACGAGTTAAAGAATGCAATCGATAGTCCAAGGACGTAAAGCCGTGCTCTGATACCATTATGTCATGCCCCGCTCCCGTAGGAGCGATCGTCGTCGCTAAGGCGTGATGCCGCATGATCCTAGATTGCGCTCGTGCAAGGCGGGTTCCATAACGGCCGATTTCAGCGGCTGCGACGGGGTCGTCGCACAGAAGTCCCATGCAGAGACATTGAATCATAGCAGCAGAAATTTAGAACAAACACAAGTCATTCAAAAGAAGCTCTTTATTGATATTGAAACATAGATTACAATGGGGGCGCAAGGCCAAGATTACAATCACTCAAGCTCACTCTTCTCACATTACAATCACTCAGCTCTCTCTCATCTCTCAATTACAAGTCTTGATCCAGCGAAAGCTTCGGAAGGCGATGTCCATACGTTATGTCCTGTATAAGTCTTCAATCCACGCGATCGCACACTTCGAATTGCCAAGGAACTCCGTGCCTCGACGCATCCAAGCGAGCTCCGCGCCACGAGCTTCTACCTGTGCTTGCACATGTAAACTATATGGGTGTCAGTACTCAACTGTAGTGGTGGAATGAGCTCCTCGCCCACCCATACAAAACCAACACGTTCATTTACTTTGTGCAGCATAGTCCCTTATTATCAATTGTCTTTCTAGTCTTGCCTTAGGATCAGTTTTAGGACCGACGCCTTGCCCTATTCTGTATCTCTAGACCATCCCATGTTTGCAACATCAACGTTAACTCATACCTTGCCTCAAGACCCGTCTCGTGCTAACAACGTTAACCTATCGAGTCGTGTTTGCCTTACGGCTTAAAATCAGGGATGCAACTACGTGATTAAGCTCTATTTTCCGTGTGACCGTGCTACAAACCCTTGCTGAGGTCGTGCCTCGCAATTCAGTAAGACTTAACCATATCGCCGCCTTGCGGCCCTTGCCGCCTAGCGGTCCTTGCTATTTTGACCACCAACTGACCCAATCAAGACTTCTGAACTTATGTCGACCCACTTTGCCTTGCGGCGGTTTCCCGACTTAACTCAACCAACTTAAGGAACTTATATGCCGACAACTCAAGACTTGATGCCACCTCTCGTGCCGAAGCACGACGCCTATGTTGAAACCCAATCTTAGGCCCAAACTTTATGTTCTAACTGTACACACCTTCAACTCAACTTAATCCGAAGGCATACATGCGGATAGCCGCTATTTGTCGACATCTATATGAACTTGGCCACTAGCATCACAAGCTATACCTTGACGTATAGTTTTATTAATCGGGATCCTTTCGACGCAAGTAGCTAGCCCCATCGCAAGTCCTCGCTTAACCTGTGCCAAAACCTTACGTACGACTATACCCTGTTCTCTCCTAGGCCGAGTCGGCCCCATGGCCCAGGGTTACCGCTCGAGGGTTCATCACCCTTGTCGACAAGTTGTCAAATGACCATGCAAGACTCGACACAAACTGACGTCTCACACAGTCATTCCTCTACCAAAACTAAGACTTCTATCCTTGAGACCCCTCGACGACCCACGGTCGTGAGCATTCCTTTCCTTGAGACCCCTCGACAACCCACGATCGCGAGCATTTCCTTCCTTGTTACCCTATCATTTGGTTCAACTCATGAATGCCTATTTGATAGTCCTTTCTCAAAACTTACCTTGAATCAATTGTGATCCTTGCCTTAAACACTAAGCCCGTGCATCGTGCCTTAAGCCAATCATGCTCCAAGCGACACTCCTGCCCAAGTTGACGGACCTTTGCATCGTGGGACTACTTAACTTGACAAACCGCGAAGGTGCGGGACTGTGCTTGTAATGTCTTAGGTCGACCGGCATAACTTTGCCTAACTTAACTTCGCAACAACTTAACGAGCAAAGGCTACGTCAAGCTTTGCCTTTAACGGATCGTGCCGTGCACGCATCCAACTTGAACGACCAAGTCACTCGGGTGCCCAGACTTAGGTCACAAGCCGCTCCACGCAACTTAACTCATGGGCAAGCCAAGGCTATGCCAAGCCTTGGACGACGGGACCGTGCATGCTTTATGAAGCATTCATGCGGGCGACGCCTATGACTTAGGCTACGTTCATACTTCGCCTACTCAACCAACTTTCCTTCTCCCAAGCCACAGAACGAAGGATCGAGTATCATTTTTAAAGCACGCCGTGCATCGATTCTATGCCGACCGTTGGACCTTTCCATATTCTAACTCCATTCGACCCATCGGGATTATTCTCTTTAGCTATATGGATTCATCTCTTTTATTATTAAGCCTACTTGTGCAAGTTAAAAACATGCATATTATTATGTGAAGGCAAAGATGAGACAAGTTTACCGAAACTACCCCACCTGAGCGAGCGGTCGCCTTGACCGAGCGATGTCTTCCAGCAGCCGTTGCAAGGCTAAGGCCGAACGCCGTCGGCGTTTCGATTCCTCCGATTGACTGAGCGGGATGGGGCAATACACTTAATAACCCATATATTAGCTTAAGAATCAGTTTTGCATTTTGGGTGAGAAAGTTTTTCATAACTTTCCTTCTTACTGCTAGCAATTCTATGTTGGCTTTTCTTCCTTTTTCATACTCCATGTAATTTTATGCAATTCTTTTTATTGTCTTCTACAGTAAGAAATGATTGGATACGACAATTGGAATGCTTGAACTCTTCTACTGGATACACTTGTGTTTGTATGGTACTTTTGTTGTTTTGGTCCAAACTTTCCTAGGGGCAGTTATGTTATTTTGGTTGCATATTACAAGCTTTCTTGGGGCTGTTTGGTTCATGTTTTCCTAGTTGCAGTTTTCTTGCTTCAAGTTTGAATATTACAAGTTCTTTTGGGGGTAGGTTTTATTTTGTTCAAGCTTTAAAGCTTCAAATTTTGCTTTTCATGTTTTAGCCACAACAGTATGTCAGTTTTGATGTTTGGATTGACATTACCAATTTTGGTTGGTATGGTTTATTCTAGCTTGGTTGCACTTTTTATCATGTACTAGCTGCAATAGTATCTTTGTTGAAGGTGTTGGGGGCAATTTTTCCTCCACTTGGATGTGTGTCATTTACCAATTTGGGTTGGTATGGTTGGTTCTAATTGCTAATTAAGTTTTGCTACCTTTGGTTTGCTAATGGGTTTACTTGGTTGTAGCTGTTCAGTTTGCCTAAACATTGTACACACAGGTTCATGGTATTCTCATATACTCTGCATAAATTCTTGATGTATATATGGTCTTTTGTTAACTATTTTTTTTGCAGGTCCTCCAAAAGAGTTTGGGCTGATTTTACAAATGATGGAAGATTTGCTTAATGAAAAAGCATTTTGGGTTCATTTTTTAAATGATGGCAAATGATGCTTAATAATGTAAACAATTTTAGATTTATTTTGTAAATGATGGTAGATGAACACTTAATAATGTAAAGCATTTTGAGTTCATTTTTGTAAATGATGGGAAGACGTCCAATGATGTAAAGCGCTTTGAGTTCATTTTGTAAACGATGGGATATAATATTTAATGAAATTAATCTTTGTTGATGTACTTTAGAGTTTACAATATTTTTTTGAATTTAAATAGTTAGTTATATATTGTTTTTGTTATATATGTCTTTTAATTGTACATTCTATATGCAGAACAAGGAAACAATAATTTTAAAATAATTGGGACAGTTGTTATAAGTTTTTGGGACGATTTTGTAACTGTCCTAAAAGTAAATTATATTCTTTTGTGACTATTATCCTAAATTATTATGACGGTTCCAATCCGTCATTTAACAATAATTAGGACGGCAAAATTCGTCCCATAAGCTTTTGCCATGCCACCCTAATAGCACCGTTTGAATCCGTCCCAACTGCCGTCCCAAATAATGTTTAGGACGGTAAAAGTTCTTTTAAGAACGGTTTTTGGTTGTCCCAAAAGGCCACTTTTTTGTAGTGATCGTTTCGTTAGTCTCGGTCGTTTGACGGACTTGCAAATTTTTGTCCGATGTATCATTCATTGATACGAGTCCCCGCCTTATCGTTCCAACCAATTATCGAAGAACACTTGCATCAACATACCGCCATACAAATTTTTAATCGAGTCTTGGTACCCGCCCGTCTATTGCGGACAAACCATCCGCATTTTTCATAATGCGTCAATGCAATTCATCGCACAAGTGGTATATCATATACCACTCAGAATTGAGTTATTCATCACATATGTGGTACGGCATATACCACTCAAAAATCAAACTATTTCCTTCGTATCATACTCGGTATGAACCAACAATCTATTCCGACTTACGATTTTTGCAGTGATCATGCCGATCACAACCGTAACTTTTGATTAATCAAAATCCGACACAATTGGGCCAATGTATTCATTTGCCAACATAAGTTTGGTGCACAACCGAACCGATTCGTTTCTATCGATTATGATTTCAGTTCCTTCCTTTGCACCTTGTGCAACGATTTATTTCCAACTTCTGTTGCACCTTGTGCAACGATTTAATTCCGACGTCCATTGCACCTTGTGCAACAATTTATTTTCAACTTCGAAGGCAATGCTCGAATTCGTTCAATACATTCAATATCAACTTTTCACGTTCGTTGTAACGCATCATTCGCAACTCTTTGCATTTGATACCACAACATTTCACGACTTGCATTATATCGATGCAACCAATATTTCTCACATCGACTGTTGCATTGAAACAACAAACATTTCGATTCATATTTCTCAACTTGTTGCACTTGCAGCAACAAATATCTTAATTCACATCTCGTGACTCGTTACACTTTCAGCAACGAACATTTCACTGCTCATTGCACTTAATGCAATAAACGTTTCACGACTTTCTCAGCAAACATCATATAATTTTCAAAATACATACGGCAAAATTACACGATTTGTATTAGACTTATTGTATGGAACATCCAGTGCGACATCGAGTAGAGTCAAGAGTGATTTGATTGGTGGTGGGCAACTCTTTAGAATAGAAACAAAGCAAGTGTCCGGAGAAAATTAAGCCTAGAGCTCTGATACTAATTTGTCACGTCCCAACCCGAAAAATCATTCGTCCTCGCACCGATTTATTCGAATCAACGTCCTCGTTGGGGCATGATGCCGTACGAGACTGTAGTTGCACTTGTACAAGGCAAGATGACAAGTTCTCAAATTGTTATCTTTGATTTGATATTAGCAAACGGAAGAAAACAGAGTATACGAAACAATTCTCTTTATTGATAAATAAACTGAGATTACAAAGGCTTTCAATAGCCCAACTGAATATGCCAGATTGGATACAACACTCAAGTTCTCTCTTGCCCACTGTCACGCCCCAGAACTAGAATACTAGCAAGAAGGGACGGACAAGGCCAGCTACGTATACCAAAGTACACCAGTACTCCGAAATAACATATAAGCTGTATAGATGGGGGTTACTACTACAAGCCAACAGTCAGTCCTAGGTCAAAAAATCCTAGATATCTCAGTCTCAGACAAGAAGTAAAGTACAAAAATATGATCATCATGCATATAAGACAATAAACATTTCAAACTATAATATATAGATGATCATGAAGCTAGTAATACAAAAAGAAGAACTAGCAAGACTGAGTAATACATGATCAGCTCTAGCTGCAGTCTAGAAATATACCATCATGTCTAAGCCCGTAGGCTAAATGTCAAGTCCAAAACACGAGCTAAACACGTGCTCGGTGGCTAAACGACTCAAAAGAATATGCACAAAAAAGAATGGGTAAGAGAAAGAACACCCACTCAAGCACCCTGGTGCTCCGGGTGGTCACCATCGAGTGGAAGGTCCGGAAGATCCTCGCGCTCCTCAACTAAATCTGGTCAATGCAAAACCAGTAGGGTTAGAATTCCAATAGCAAGTACCACAAAATAAGCCAAACTATAAACTAAAACCAGCATGCAATTTATAATATCTATAAGATAAAGCAGTAAATGAGACTGGAATAATAAATTGGTACCACAGTGTATACGAAAGGAAAATGAGAACATGTTAGGAAATAGTAGGTAAATATATAGAATAAACAGGACATGTGAGCATGTGGTGAAGCCGAGCATGTAGTAGGAAATAGCATGTTAAGAAAATGACAGGAAGCTAAGTATTGAAATAAGATAAACTTGACAAGCCTAGACTAGATAGGAAATGGACTCCATCCATCAGTCATGGCCAAGCAATGAGTACAGCTTACTACTTAGCTAACTAGGGTTGTCATAATCCTAATTACTAGCATATGCAAGTTTGAGAAATCCAATTATAGTTACATGTCCTGTAGACTACCCGATTGATCCAAGCCAAAAGAAAACAGGTATAACAGACACACTGCAGTAAGGTACATGTGTCCTAAAGAAGTGCCCCACTCGACGGTGTGCTGGAAGAGTGCTCATTATGAAAGATAGCTCCAAATCTCTAGTAGATATATATATATAAGACCAGGAAATAAGGGGTGCATGTAACCGAGAAAATCTCACCTCCCAATGATCTAAATAATCAAGCTAGTTGTATAGTTCCTAACATATTCATTAGGATTCCGGGTGTGGCATTCCGCAGAATCCATCCTAGGCATGAGACATGCGAGACTGGACAAGACAAGAAAGATTGTGTACTACAACAAGCCACAACAAGACATGACAATATCAAGATAAGAGTACGGTATGATGAGCCACTATCAAGGAGCTAGACATGTACTAGAATCAAGAGTGCGCCATGACAGGCCACTATCAAGCAAGTTAGGAAAAGACATGTACAAGAGTGCACCACGACGATTCACTATCAAGTAAATATTGGACATGGCATAGAAAATAAAGTACAATAAATCTGGAAGGACATAGCAATACATAGTGAGTATAGAGAACATATGAACATAAGCTAGTGTCAAGTGTATATAGGGTGTACAATCATTCTCTAAGTATACAACGTCATCTAATCATGTTTAGAATTAATTACAATCGAAGAAAATATCAAAAACGGACAAAAACAGGCAGAAACGGGAAAAGACAGACAAAAACAGCCTAACCGGATCATCTGGCGGATTACTGCGGATTATCGACAGATTTTTCGAAGTGTCACAACAAGTTTAATGGTGCAAGTTCGGATTTTTCGATGAATTTCAGTGGATTTTCGACGGATTTTTTGAACCGTCACAGAAAGTGATTCTTGAAAACTCAAAACTTGTTTCGGCATAAAAACTTCGTTTTAAATCGAAATTTAGATTTTCAAAAGTCAAAATCGTATGAAATTTAATTCCCTACAACATGGGAGTTGTAACGCCCCAGTCCCAAAATACGTAGGACTAGGAACGTAGATATGCCAGCTGTACTCATACGAAGTACACTCCAATATATGAAAACCTCGTATGAATACATAAGCTGTAAAATGCAGTAGAACCATAACTAATCTCATCCACACAAAATAAATGAATAAAAGATATCATATAAAGATAATAAATTATCTTGATACAATAAGTTGGGCGGAGACAAATCTACTACCAACAAGTAAAGGAGAAATACATGAGAAGAGAAATAATTTTTGGCGGGCAAAGCGAAGACGATCCAAGAGTAATCATCCTCGTAGAGAAGCAATGATCACGGCTAGAGCTAGAACACCTGCAAAAAATAATAGCACACACCTTGCGAGATAACCAGGTCCTCAGAGGGACGTAACAAGACACATAATATTATGCCATATAAACTGAATAAATATTGCTCAAATAAATAAGCCAATTGAATTATAACATGGTCCAATACACACCTATTGAACTAGCGTACCATCCTCCCAAATAAACAAGGACAGGAGATGGTAAACTAATTCACGGTGACGTATCTTCCCATGCTATGAATCCAATATGGTATCCGGACCCCAACAAGGTTCAATACCTTCTCATCGAAGTAGTAAGTCACACCTACAACCAAACAAGGATAAGATGTGATGAACTAATTCGCGACAAGTTATTATTCTAAGCCACGGTCAGTTACAAGTACCCAAACCAAAAGTACTCATACCTAACGGATAAAGGTGCCTAACCATTCTAAGTGTAATGTAGTTAAGAACAATCTTTTCTACGCATGGGGCCCTGGCTAAATAGGATCGGCATGGTTCCCCCTTGGGGCACCAGAGGCCCCATCAGTAAGAGCATAACGTTCTGCAGAACGTTAGTGGCCGTCAGTAATCATGGATCATCAACCCCGGATCTCCAGCGGAGCTTCCGGGTCACATGGAAAAGTGCATCGAAGCCCATACGCTAAGGAATTGTCCTCCCCGCCCAAAGCCTACTATGTTGTATCTACAACAGAAACCTCTATAACTGCTAAGTTAAACTAGCATGCAACCTCTATGAGCGGTTATTCCTATCGCACGGCTTATATGTACCGGTGGCTAGCCAGTCATGCATGTCCGTGTTCTACATGCGATACACCATTTCATGTTACAACATGTCAAGGCCAATGAATGCAACACACAAGGTGGTCCCTTAAACTAGGTTAAATGTGTAAGAAAAATAATACATAGCAGGAAATATAACTGAACAGTAAGTTCTAACAGGTTATACCATGTATCACAGTTTATTTGCATAAAGAAAATAAATAATGCATGAAATATGAGCTAAAATAAATAAACAGCAAATGGCAAGGTGTCTTACCTGGTAGGACGTCTGGTGTAATGCAATGATCAATGTGGTACGAACTGCGACTTGGGTAACAACTATACAAAGGGACCTCTGATGGTGGCATGGACAGTTCCATTGGGTCCAGAAGGGTCAAATTAGTTAGGGTTGACAGGGAGAAGTACAGATTTGGCGAGAGAATAGGAATCTAGGATTAGTCATGGACAAGGATCGATAATAGGAAGAATTTGGATAATTAATCTATATACGATTTTTGAAACTATTTAAAATCCTTGAACTATATTTATAAACCCAAAATACATTGGTAGTTATATATAAGAATCATTTTTAGGCAAAATATCCTCAGTTTGTCAAAATATATTTTTAAGTAGGAAGCGACGTTTTGATTAGTCAAAATAAATATTTTAAAAACGCTAAGATATTGTTGTAAAATAAATTAAAAAATATATAAATTCTTTAAAAGAGCTTTTAGGTCTAAAACTATAACTCATTTGAAAACTATACATATCTTGAAAATGGCTAGGAATACTATATTAATATATCTAATCAAAACTTCTTCTCCTTTTTTTTCACGAACTCCAAATACTATCTTTTTGCTACAACATAATTCTCAAGAAATCAGTTGATCTACGTATTTATTAAAAATAAGAAAAGTAATTTACAAAAAAAAGATACTTAACTAAGAATATTGTTAATCATAATTTACATACCTACCTACTTTACCATATCCGAATTTTGTAAAATATACAAAATAATAATATTAATGATGATAAACATAACTGTGCCAGTAATGCTGTCTTTTTCTACTGAATAAAATAGCACCCAAAACACAAAATAAAATATTAATAATATATACTAAAAGAAGAAAAAAGGGAAAAAAATACTAAACAACTAAACAAACATACCAAAAAAACGAACAACCACAAACAATTAAATAATAAATAATAAAATAAATAAATTAATTAATAAAGGACAAATGCAGCAGTCATTTGACTGCTGCTGCTCCTCGAATTTAAAAAAAGGGGAGAGAATTGAGAAAGTGAACGAGAGAGAGGGAAGGAGAAGAGCGGCGATTGGGGCGAAGTTCGGGGTTCGGCGGTGTAGTGCCCCGTCCCGCAAAGTCAATCGGAGGAATCGAAATGCCGACGGCGTTCGGCCTTAGCCTTGCAACGGCTGCTCGAAGGCTCGCTCGGTTAAGGCGACTCCTCGCTCGGGTGGAGTAGTTTCGGTAAACTTGCATCATCTTAGCCTTCACTTAATAATACGCATGTTTTCAACTTGCACAAGTAGGCTAATATAAAAGCTACGAACGCACATAGCCAAGGGAATAATCTCGACCCGTCGGAATGTCTTAGAACATGGAAATGGTCCCACGGTCTTCATAGAAGTCGGCTCAGCTTGCTTTCAAATGACACTCAATCCTTCGTTCTCGTGGCTTGGGAGAAGGAAGTTGGCTTAAGTTACTAAGTTACCCCGACACTCGAATTGGCCTAAGTCATAGGCATCGCCTGCGTGAATGCTTGAGAAAGCATGCACGGTCCCGTTGTTTTGTCCCAACACTTGAATTAGCCTAAGACATAGGCGTCGCCCGCATGAATGCTTAATAAAGCACGGTCGATCCTGTCCCACAAGGCTTGGCATAGCCTTCACAAGTCCCGCAAGTTAAGTCATCATGTACGGCTTGTTGGCTTAAGTCTAGGCACCCGAGAACTTGGTTGTTCATGTCGAACGCGTACACGGCACGTTCCCTCAACGCGGAGCTCGGCGTAGCCTTTGCTCGTCGAGTCACTACCCGAATAAGTTAGACAAGAGTTATGTTGGGCTATCAAAGCCATTTCTAGTACTGTCCCGCTCTAGCTGCGGTTGTCAAGTCGCGTAGTCCCTCGAGAACAAGGCTCGTCGTATAAAGTATATGACTTGAGCGATAGCATCGCCTAGAGAACCAGGTCTGTCTAAAGTACGAGCTACGGTCGGTTTAGTAAAAAACATGCCATAGACAAAGGAAGCCCACGCGACTGCTTGTCGCCGAGATCGGTCCCGCTACTTGGAAGTCTCGCTAAGTCTTGATAAGTCCCGCACACGAGATCGATCCTGCTACTTGGGAGTCTCGCTAAGTCTTGATAAGTCCTGCACACGAGATCGGTACCGTTACTTGGGAGTCTCGCTATGTCTTGATAAGTCCCGCATACGAGATCGGTCCCACTACTTGGGAGTCTCGCTAAGTCTTGATAAGTCCCGCACATGAGATCGGTTCTGCTACTTGGGAGTCTCGCTATGTCTTGAAAGAAAACACACGAGATCGGTCCCGCGGCTTGGGAGTCTCGATAGAAAGTTGGAAAGCATGGTCATGTTAAGGAAGGATTCCATAGATCGAGTTGGGTCTTGCATGGTCATTGGACAATTTGTCGACAAGGTGTAGTCTTCTCGAATGATTACCGGGGCGCCGGGATCATTCGCTCGGGGGAAGCGCGTTACGGCTCAAAGCAGGATACCGGATAACCGCATGGGAGTATCGACGCTACTGGGGCTAGCCACCCATTGGAAGGGCGGCCTGATACCCCCGCCGAGCCGTGTCCAAGATAGCTTGACATTGCTAGTGACCACTCATGTAGATGTGTCAGCAAGAGCGAAAATCCGCATGTTTGCCTTTGGATAGCGTCGAGTACTAGCACAACGTCGGTCGAATCATGAGACATTCTAGCACGACATGTATCAAGTTAGCAAGATACGTGCTTTGGCACAAACCAAGGCTTCCGCATATCAAGTATTGGCATTCGCGTAGCGGCTTTCGCGTATCAAGTATTGGCTTTCGCATATCAATATTGGCATTCGCGTATTGGCTTTCGCGTACCGGCATAGTTGGCTAAGTCAGGGAGTCGTTAGGCATGACCTGCACGAGTCGTTCCCCATGACGTCACTAGCACGAGAATAAGTCTAGAGGCACGTGAAAGTATTCAAAGTCTTAGCACGGCCGAGTTCGCATGAGTTGCTCCTCGGCGAAGCGCTATCTCGAATATGTTGAAGTCTCGAATAGAGTATGGCACGACCCTGCCATCCCGAGTTGAAGTTCGGTCAAGTATCTAAGCGATGAGGCACTGCCTCGATCGAAATACACGTTGCCATCATAGCACGACCATGTCGTTGCATATCGAGTTGGTTAGACGTCAAGTCTTAAAAGTGATCCTAAGGCAAGACTAGAAAGACAATCGTAAAGTGACTTGTAATACACAAAGTAAATGAACGTGTCGGTTTTGTATGGGTGGGCTAAGAGCTCACTCCACCAGTACAGTTGAGTACTGACACCCATACAGTGTTCATGTGCAGGAACAGGTAGAAGCTTGTGGCACGGAGCTCGCTTGGATGCGTCGAGGCACGAAGTTCCTTGGCGACTCGAAGTGTGCGGCCGCGTGTAATCGAAGACTTATACAGGACATAATGTATAGACATCGCATTCCGAAGCTTCCGCTGACTCAAGCATTGTAATCGAGAGAAAAGTGAGCACGAGAGATTTGTAATTTGGCTTTGCGTCCACAAATGTAATCTTGTATTCAATATCAATAAAAGAGTTTCTTTCGAATGACTTGTGTTCATGTGTGCTTGTTCTAATTTCTGCTGCGTATTCAATGTATCTGCTTGGGACTTCTGTGCGACGACCCCGTCGCCGCCGCTGCAAATCGGCCGTTATGGAACCTGTCTTGTATGAGCGCAATAAAAGGCTCGTGCAGCATCACGCCTTAGCAAGGACGATCGCTCCTACGGGAGTGGGGCGTGACAGGCGGCGCGTCTCCGACGGCTTGGCGCGGGGCGCAGAGGAGGCGAAAGTCGAAGAGAGTAGCGGGGGCTCGAGAGAGAGGGAGGGCGGCGGAGCTGCGTCCAGGTGCGGGTGCGGCGCGGTGAGGGTGGCCGGAGAGCGAGGGTAAGCTCGGGCGCGGCGGAGGGTTTTGGAAGAGCGGCGGAGGGCTCGGCCACGGCGGAGGAGTGATGCGGCGCTCGCGGATCCGACCGACGGGGGCAGGTGAGTGGGCTGTGTGGTATTTTTATTCCTGATTTTCTTTTTGGGGGTTTGGAGGTGGCGCTGGCCGGCGCTGGCCGGAGGTGGTTTGGATGGTCGGAGGAGTTTGGCTGGACGGGATGTCGGTGGTGGTTTGGATGGTCGGGGGAGTTTGGGTGGACGAGATGTTGGTGGTAGTTTTGGTGACGGGAGTCCCGTGGGTGTACTGGTGGTGACGGTGGTGGTGTTGGTGCTGTGGACAGAGTCGGAGGCGGGCGAGATGTGGGATCGGACGGTGGCAGTAACCGCGGTCGGAAGGAGGGGTCGGCTACTACAGGAGATAGGTGGTTGTCGCAGTGATGGTGGTGGCTGTGGTTCGATAGGCGGTGGTTGTCGGGGTTAAATTCTGGTGGTGGTCCATGGGTAATGGCGGCCTGGGACAGGAAGGATGACACGAGCGGGGACGGGGTCGGAGTAGGGGGTGTTGTGGGGATTCGTGTCCAGGGTGTTGGACACGAAGGAGAGGGAAGAATTTGTATATGTAAATAGGATAACCTATTGGAAAGACACCGGGGTCGGACCCGAGGCCGTCACGACTAACACGGAAGAGATGGACACCGACACGATGCACGTACACTATGGTAGAAAGAAATTGTGGAGTTGTAGAAGTTTATGGATGAGTACCTGTCTTTTTATAGGATGTGGGAATTCCCAGTTGGATAAGCATTAGGAGTAGTTTAAACCTAAAAATAGATAATTCGTAATTTAATTTAAAATCAATCAAATCCAAATCCAAATACAAATCCAATTTAAATTTAATTTAATTATTTTAGTTTAAAATCAAATAGGATAAATAAATTTTCAAACATAGATATTATTTTAGCTATTTAAATATATCCATAAAATTAATTCAAGATTTAAATTGTCACAATAATTTCAAAATATATTTTTCCAAAAATACAAATAATAATAATTTTGAAAATAATATTATTATTTAAAATACACTACTAAATAATTTAAAAATATATATATGAAGAATATTATTTATTATTAGTAACTGTTATAAACGAAAAGGCTTTCATAAATAAAATCGTAAACTTGGAAATTTCGGTACGATAACTAAAAATAACTATTATATATATTATTTTGAAACTATAAAAATAGAAAAAATATTTTTCTAAAATATGTACGTTCGCACATAATCGCACTCGTCGAGCAAATTCGAAAAACGAATTTTCGCGCGCGACGTACAATACTAAAAAATCATTACCAAATTTATTTAAAAAAAAAGTAGAAATTTTAGGGATTTTACAGGAGTATTAGTTTTCACAAATTCAAATATTTGATAGATCAATACCTCAAAATACTCCAAAAAAAGGTTTTCGGGAAATTGAAACGGGTTCCGATTTCCACCAAACTCAAAATCTATGTTTACAAGCTTGGTGAGGACCTCATATCTGCATATGTGACCAGGATCCATTATGGTAACACCAGTGTCACTCTTGATACCGATTTTTCTACTAAGTCAATATTGAATTTTAACAAAAAATTAAATCCTAGTTCTAACCAAATTTAGAAACATACATATAGACGAGAATCGCAAGGAAAACATTCTTAACAAAATGAGTTTAGAACAATTATAAGCATTTAATATCAAGGAAAACAAAAATGACAACAAAACAATATTGTTCATGAATTTGGCAAGATGTACTTGCCTAGGTCACTACAAGAAAAATGATCATTTACGATGCACAATTTACGGCACGCATTGCCTGCGTGCCGTAAAAGATACTCTTTTACAGCGTACAAATCTGCACGCCATAAAAGAGTCAATTTTTGTATTTTTTACGACGTGTTTTACTCGCACGCCATAATTGTAAAAGCATTTACGGCACGCATTTTCCTGTGCCGTGAATGTTAACTTAATTACAGCATTCATTTTTGCATGCCATCAATGTTAACTTATTTACGGCATGCTTTCTCTTGCACCGTGAATGAGAACTCAATTACAGCGTTCCATAATTCGCATGACGTGAATGTTGTTTTATTTACGGCATGCGTTGTGCGCGCCGTAATTGATAACTAATTTCCGCCATCCATTTTAGCACGATGCTAAGGTTAAAATTAAGAATTAACAATGACTCATTTTGGCACGATATTAAGATTAAGAATAACTTATTTACGACATCCATTTTTTTTTTCCATTTTGGCACGATGTTAAGATTAATAATAACTTATTGAATCTATATATTTATGTTAAATTTTAATATTAATGTTAACATTAAAATTAAATTAAAACTAAATTAAAATTTATTAATCCATATTTTAAAAGTAAAAAAGAAGGATTAGATATTTATTATTTTTAATATAGCGATAAGTTTGTTTTTAAACAATTAATGTGAGATTTAAAATTTGAAACAAAAATAAAAAAATAAAATAAGCGAAACAAAAAATAGAATTGTCCGTAACTTCAATTTAAATTTAATTTCAAATTTTAATTTTAATATTAGTATTAATCTTGAACAGACCCAAGTGAAACCTGAATGTTTTCAATAAGGGTAAAGGGAACCAAAATTTGCTCCGGCTAAGACAACCCAAGATCCTGGATCGGTCCTGGATAGGATCAGAAGAAATGGTAAATACTGGATCTATTGGTTGAGAATCCTCCACTTGGAATATAATTCTGAATGATCAAGAATGATAGAAGCAATGATAGAAAAATTATATTTCTAAGGGATATATTGATTTTATTTTGTGGATAAATTATTGGGTTATTTACACCAACCATCCCTATGTTTTTGGTTTATAACTAGGGGTACCCATGAATTCAAAAAAATACACTGACCACCCCTCCCTTTAGAAAAATAAAATAAAAATAAGGGTAGTTAGTGTTATAAATGTTTATTTTTATTTTAAAGTAGGTGTACCCCGTGTAATAAACCAAAAAAGTAGGGACGGTCAGTGTAAATAGTTTGAAACTAGGGGTACCCTGTGTTATAAATAAAAAACATAGGGGTAGTTAGTGTAAATAACCCTAAATTATTTATTGGAATATTCCAAAGTTTTGAAAATAACTTTTTATAACATAAATTACTTATAAAAATAAAATTTCAATCCTAAATTTGTGCAAAAAGAAAAGATGATAACAACGATTATCTAATAAAACGACAAATATGGTTAGGGTTAGGGTTTTGTACACATGTTTTTTTAGTTTTAGTTTTCTTTTTGTTTAATGAGATATATATACATGGAGAAATCGATTCAGCTGGAAACACTGTCCCACAATGATATTTTTTTCTCCTTTAGATTATTATTATTATTTTTTCTTTCTTTTACTTAAAAAACATATACCTATATATAATAATTATATAAAAAAATATTTGAAACTAATTTAAAAATATTTCTTTCACCTATTTAAATTAATTTTCCACACCTATTATTATTATTATTATTATTATTATTATTATTATTATTATTATTATTATCGTTTACTATTATTACTACCATTATTATTATCATTATTATTAAGTCCTTCCTCAGACTTTTTCCCCTCTTTTTTTTCATTTCTCTCATTCAACCTTTCATTTCTCTCCTCATATTTTGATTAAACTTTTTATTTCCCTCCTTTTGTCTTGATTCAACTTTTCATTTCCCTCTTAAAGTCCTTCTACAGACTTCTTCCCCTTCATTTTAAATGCCCTCAATTTTTCCTTCCCTTCTCTCATCCTAAAATTATTTCATTCTCTCTCCTCTTGATCCATATTTCCTTTCAATGGCTACCTTTCCAGACCGTTTCTTGCTGGTGAACCCGGTGACCCGCCGGGTGGAGGTATTGGAGGAGGAGAAAGGAATGGGAGAGAAGGCTACCGAGGCGAACAGACGATAATGGTCCCTAACATCAACATCTACACTCTAGTGGTGCCGCACCAAGACGGAGTCGAGCCTCCAGTGGCTCCTGTGTTTCCCCATCGGTACCTGGCCGACCGGCAGGGTCTTCTTCTGGTCCTACCTCTTCTACCTGCCATGCTTCCTCCACTCCCTATGTGCCTTCTACTCCATCCTCCGCCAAAGGCGCCACACGCTCTTGCGCCTCTTCAGCCAGCCTGCGCTGGTCGGGATGTCCTTTTTCGGGCTCGAGTTCTTGCAGTCGTTCCAGGTCATCGCGATACTCTCGAACACAGCGGCCTACGCAGTGCGTTCGGCTACAGGTTCTGGGTCGACGTCGGGCTGCCCTCCGACGGCCCACGGAACTGCTTTCCGATCATCGTAGCCTGCCAGGTGGGCCTGGTGGGGTGCAACCTGCTGTGCCACCTCGGCATGCTGCTGATGCATCTCTACAGGGCGGGTGCAGCGGGATAGGGGCATAGGTATTTAGCTCCGTGCTCAACGGAGCTCTTGTTCCTCAACTGCTGCATCAGGATAGCTCTGATGAAGAGGAACAGACTGGTCTCCTACGATGATTGCGGCAGTCACCACTACAGAAAATCATCGGCATCGGAATTATTGAAGCACAAGTGACCAAAAAAAATAAATAAATCATCAACTATTCATCTCATTGTAAGTATAAGTCTGGGTAGGAATAATGATATTTGTAGATACAAGGATCAATAATACCCGTATGGGAAAACCCAACTTTTGTATCCCCACACCCCCGTCCGTAGGCCCCCACGTCATCACCGAACAAGCTCTTCCTTCTCCTAAGTTTTGGTGGATTTCTCCAATACAACCTTGATCTTGAGAGCATGTTCAAGTCCAAGAGAAGCTTGGACGAGATCTTCTTCCCTCCTCCCAAGTGAATTCATTCACCTTGCTTTCTTCTTCATAATAAGTAAGTTGCTCCACAGCCTCTGCTGCTGCTTTTCCTTAATCGGACTTGTTAGCTTTTCCTTAATCGGATTTTTTTTTTATTTTATTATGAGGACTTGTGCTGGAACTTAATTCGCTCAAAAAATAAATTGATTGTTAACTGTTGCTAATATATGCATGCCCGCCACCATCGACTCCAGCACCGTCATCACTTACCTCCCTCGCGACATCTACTCCTCACTGAGCGGAGCCCTGTTTGCGGCATTCAGCGAGTACGAAATGGCTCCTACCTACTTGATACTCGACGCTTGCTTTGTGTGGTCGATCGAGACGATGGCGTCAGTGGAGGTCGGGGATGATGATGATGCACATGAGTGTCCATTGTGCCTGAACGAGCTCTGGAATATGGTGGCTGCGACGAAGGAGGTGAAGGAGATGCCAGGTTCTATGGGGACTGCATCGAGAAGTTGTCATGGATGTGGATCTGGACTAGTTTAGCTTTAGGTTAGTTAATGTTCCACTCTTTTTTTCTTATTCTTTTTATTCAGTTTTTAGTTATTTTTTTTTTTGGTTGTGAAGTGGATTTGTATAGAAAGTTTGGGGGTTATGTTCGGATGAATGAAATTTATAGACTCGTAGTCAACAATAGCAATTATATAGAATCATTAGTTGTTGTATTTGTTCTCTCACCTCGTTTCATCTGTGCATGCACGACTGCTGCTGTCCTAAATAATGCCTCGGCACTGCAGGCACATGCCACAAGCGTGTTGTAAAAAATATGGTCAATTACAGCATTTGAATGTACATTGTAAAAAAGATGGAGAGAAGACATTTACAAGAAAAATGATCATTTACGGCACGTAAAACCTGCCGTAAATGATCTTTCACGACGTACATTTTGGTGTTGTAGAAGGTCATGCCATAAATGACTATATTATTTATGGCGCACATTTGAGTGCCGTAAATGATCCATTCCATCTTTTTTACAGCGCACATTAGAACGCTGTAAAAAAGGTGGAGAGGGTTATTTACAGCGTTCAAATGCATGCCATAAATAATAGGATCATTTACGGCATGACCTTTTACGGCACCAAAATGTATGCCGTAAAAAATCATTTACGGCACGTTTTGCGTGCCGTAAATGATCATTTTTCTTGTAGTGGGTTAAGCTCCAAGCCTAATCTTCTACTCCTCCTCCTAGGTGGGTTAGACACCACACTGAAGCCTCAAGGCCAAGCTCTTGGCAAGCTCCAAAGGGGAGAGAAGAGAAGAAGAAATGAAGAGAGAGTGAAAGAATGAAAAGAAAGATGAGAGAGAAAGTGAAAGGGTATATATAGAAGGGAGAATTAATTTTGACCATTGGATGGTGATCCATGTCAAAATCTAAGCCAATCATGGTCATTCAAAAAAAACCAAATATCCATTGGGTAAAAGGGTGCATCTGCACTATTCATGAAAATATCTAAATTTTATTCATAAAAATATCTAAAATACTATTCACGAAAATATCGAAAACACTATTCATGAAAATATCTAAAATCGAAAATATCTAAAATGTGGAATATCGGCCCAAACGGTATGCCATCGGTATACACCGGTATACTGGCTGTATGATGGTCAAAGAAAAAATATATAAGTTGAGAAAAATTTTAAGTGTTTCAAAAACCAAGAAAATATGAAATATACTGCAAAATACGTATCCGTATATAAATACCGATACTGTGAGGCGAGTCTCACAACTCTCCCCTCCTTAGAAAAATTTTGTCCTCGGAATTTCCTAAAGGTAATCAAAAGCAAGCGAGAAATCCAAGAAAACATGCTATCAGGATCAAGATGGGAAACTCATAAAGCATGAAATCCAACTAGAGTAACATACAAGAAATGTAAAAGCAATTTAAACATACAAAAACAACATCATGTATTCCTACAATCACACTCAAAAGGTATAACATAGATATACGAATAAGTATACCTCACGAGTCAAACAGATACGGGTAACGAGCTCGGATATCATCCTCGCGCTCCCAAGTCGACTCGCCCGGTGAGTGATGATCCCAAGAAACACGAACTAATCGGATAGTTTGGTTCTTGAGAATCTTCTTCCTCCGGTCCAAAATGGATACGGGCCTCTTCTCATACGATAGGTAGGTACCAACGACCAACTCTGAATGATCTAGGATATGGCTCGAATCCGAAATATATTGACGCAACTGAGATATATGAAATACGTTATGTAACTCGCGTAGCAACGGCGGAAGAGCTAGACGATATGATACATCTCCTACTCGCTCGAGAATATCGAACCGTCCAATAAATTTAGGAATAAGCTTTCTCCGTACGACAAATCTGATGACACCACGGGTAGGCAAAATTCGAAGAAATACGTGATCGCCGACAGAGAACTCAAGATGACGTCGATACTGATCTGCCCAGTGACGATGTCGATCCTGAGCTACTCTGAAATGCCCTCTTACCTGCCTGACTACTCCAACTGACTGAGCAATCATCTCTGGACCAAGCATCTGCCTCTCTCCAATGTCATCCTGTAAAATTTTCTAAAAAGTTTACTACATTTTTTTTATTATTTTTTGTTATTGATTTTGTCTTGCGTGTTGTACGTCGAGTGCAAGAACGTATATGCGAGATAAATATTTATTAAAAGATTTTGTTTTAGACTTCTCCATTATAATTAAATAAGTATATGGTTCTAAATTGTATAAGGTAAATATTTTATCTTAGCACGAAATATATCATATCGAATTTACCAAAACTTTAATTATGTTAAAAGGCTATTTCTATCTAAGTATAAGTAATAGTTTAGAAAATATGTTTTATATAAATTACTATTTGCATGCACTCGCATGAAACTTAATTTCATGCATATATTTCAGAAGCTCAAAATTATTTTATTATTTATCCTAGTTTACTAAAAAGACATTTTGAATTTTTTTCAATTAAAATTTAAATATATATATTATGATTTTCAAAATTATTATTATTATTATTTAAATTTGAAAATTTTCTTTGGTTTAATATTTAATTATGGTTACGAAGATTTAAATTCGAAAAGTGATTTATTTTACTTATGAGAATTATAAGTAGTAATTTGAATTAAATTTATCCAGATTGAAATTTGATTTGATTAAAATATTTAAATCGATTTAGATAAAAAAAAAGCGATATTTATCTAATGGGGATTTAAACTAATTCCAATCTATACATATCTCTAGCCGACATTGTATATAAATATAATATATCCTAGATAAAGCCAGCAAATCTATTTAAATGTCGTCTGTCAAATATTTGATCCGTCCGTATATTGTGTCCATGCATAAGAACGGAAGTGACTCAGCTCCTCTTATTTATACATATATGAACCTTTAAATTTATCTTCCGTCCCTTGAATCCTTCCAACCTTCTCTCCCTGCGTAACCTCCTGATATTCATCCTCCATGTTGTCGACCATCTCCTGCTTCTTCGCCATACATCGTGCCACCTCGTCAACGTTGTGTTGACTCGACATCAACGTCGACTGCCTACCACCGGTTGAACTGCTATCTACGACACACCACACCGGGCCAGTTTGCACCCACCCGCGGACATCATTGTCGGCCGGACCTAAGCCCGTAAGCCTCCGTCTCCTTCCTGTGCGAGATGTCGACTGGATGCAGCGCCTTGGCCAACTGTCACGGCTGAACCTTGCTTCAGCCATCGCCTCTACATGGAGCAGCGCTTGAGACCATCGTGCCCTGACTCCCTTACCGAGTTTTCTCCGTGAGATTTTAATCGCAAAGAAATTTTGTCGTGGGTACAACTCCGCTTTCTCTGTGAGGTGGCCAATTTTATGGCTACAAAAATGTTGTCGTCTCACCGTGAGCCGCACGCCAATGTGCACAGCATCACCTCGCCCAACCCGGCTGGTAAGTGTTTGCTCTCATTTATTTTGCCTATCCTCCTCAAAGTTCATTAAGTATAGTAATAGTAAGAATAAGAATCGGCAGTAGTAGTAGTAGTAGGCATAAAGAATAAGTCACTTAGAGGAACTATAATAAATATATGAGTGATACAAATTAATTAGTCGTAGCTAATGTATATGTGGTGGAAAAAGAAGAAATGGGGAGCATCAGTTTCTTTGCACGTGGAGAAAGAAAATAAGGAGTAAATTTTTTGCATATAGGCCCTTCATTCTTAGGTAATTCCTTAACATATCCTTTCTTTTCTTTTCTTTTCTTTCCTTTTCTTTGCTAGAATATTATTACTAATAAAGGTTTGTTCTATTAAAATAGCTGGGTTACTATCTATTAAGATAGGTTCTTATAAAATATTATGGATACAATACATATATGATTCATATTAGTAATTTAGTTACTATATATTTAATTAGATGCTAAATATGTATATTATTATTCGAGTTAAACAAAAAGAATAATTAATTAGACTTGTGTGTTATCTAGGACTTGGACTTTAATTGGTACCTGCGACCTCAGCATGCTTGGATGAACACCAGACAAGTATACCTTGCTATATTTACTGTCATATTATTTATTTTCAACATTTATTTACTTTGTTTCATATTTGCTAGTTTTACTTGTTTTAAACTGCGCGTCCAAGTCACACTTGGGTGCAAGTGACTCTATTAGTCGTTTTTTATTGTTTTACTTTATTTGATGCAAGTTGACTCAAGTTTTAGTAGACTACCTTCTTGTTGTGGGATATCCTTATATCTCCTTCGGCCATGACACACACACACTACACGGTTTGAAACAGTTTGCTAGGGGCACGGCTTACATATTGTTTGGCCATCTCTATAGTCGTGTGACGGATAAATGATCGTAACTGCTATGACTTGGGTATAGAGACTCAAGCAGTTACAAAACTGGACGAGTTATGGACATGACTTGGTCAGTATGGGAAACATTAGGGAAGGACAGTCGCTAGTGCGTATGAAAAGCCAAACAGGTAAACCATAGTTTTCGAAAGGAACTATGGCGTGATATATTTGCAGATACCCTCTGACGTTTTGGACGTTACGGCCGGATACGTATGACTGGATGCCAGTTACGTACTTATAGCCTAAATCACACCCATGTGCATAAAAGTTGTCCTCTAAATTGCACATTAGACGGTTAGAATCCCCCTTGCATATTTTTGTCTAGGCTAGTCTTTTGTATATTATTTTATTATTCTGACAGTTCATGTTAGCATGTTCTTCCTGTATCTTGTTACGTCCCTCTGAGGACCTAGTAATTTCTCCAAGTGTATTTGTGATTTTTGCATGTTCTCTAGCCAAGGACATAGTTACAATCTACCTTCACGATGCTAGCTTTTGGATCGTCTTTCGCTTCGCTCGACTCTTCCATCGTCACTATGTATTTCTCTCTTTTTGTTGGTAGTGGATTTGTCTCCGCCCAATGTTTTGTATAAATAAAATTTATAAGTTAATTTTATGATATATTGGTTGTAGATTAGATTAGTTTCATGGTTACTGTATTTTACAGCTTATGTATATGTACGAGGTTCCATATATTGGAGTATGCTTCGTGGGTATACAGCTGGCATGTCTACGTACTTGGTCCTAAGTATTTTGGGACTGGAGCGTTATATGTTTTTATGGTGGCCCATTGTCACTCCCCAATCCTGGAATACATATTTTAATATGTAAAACGATAAATTGTATTTACCTTGAATTTATACGATATTTATTATGCAGTATTTCTTCATGCATTTTCCAAAAATATTCGACAAAATATTATTTCCTAATTTATTTTCTGCATTTGGGCCTACAGTTTTGGCTCATTTGGGTAACCTATTCTTGGTTCACCCATGGTTCATCATGAACCCTTTGGTTCATCATGAACCCATGGGTTCAAGATTCTATATAATAACTCATCTCCTTCTCTCTCCTCTCATTTACTTCTTCTCATTTACTTCCTCCACCAACCAAGGCAAGTACCAACTAGCTCAAGAGAATGATCCATTATTTTGTTAATGATTCTTACAAAACTATTTGCCAAAACATGTTCTTCTCCTCAATCTATACTAGTTTAGAACTTGGAAATTTCTATTTTGAAGCTTTGATTTTTGTAGATCTAAGTTTTAATTATTTTTGGATTTTGCATGGTTTGATCTACTTTAGTTGGATTTTATGGGTTTTTCATGCTTCCATGTGGAAGGGCATTCAGTTTCACCCAAGTTGGAGCTTTGAAAATCTGGATTTGGAGTTCGGATGGCCAAGTTATGATACTTTGAAGCTTGGGTTTAGCCATGGTGTTCTCGTTGTTTTGGAGAAGACAGTGAACAGTGTGCTCCTGTTTGAGCACGCTTCCTGTTGGAAGCGTGTCTTCCCTTGAGTCTGCGTGACTTTTCACGCAGCTCTTCCCTTGAACTTGTGTGACTTTTCACGCAGCTCTCCCCTTGAGCTTGCGTGACTTTTCACGCAGCTCTTCCCTTGAGCTTGCGTGACTTTTCACGCAGCTCTCTCCTTGAGCTTGCGTGACTTTTCACGCTGCTCTTTCCCTTGAGCCTGCGTGACTTTTCACGCTGCTCTTTCCCTTGAGCCTGCGTGACTTTTCAAGCTGCTCTTTCCCTTGAGCCTGCGTGACTTTTCACGCTGCTCTTTCCCTTGAGCCTGCGTGACTTTTCACGCACGCTGCCTTGTGTAAGCCTGCGTGACTTTTCACGCACGTTGCCTTGTTGTACGTATGCTTTTGATATTTTATTAGATATTATGTGCCCATTTTATATCCTTACGCCTTTTGTCCCGAGCATGATATGAGCACTGATGTGACCCCGAAGAGCAAAGTGTTCCTACCTGATACATGTACCTGAATGTCCCAGTTCTTGTTCATGCTCGACAAATGACTCGTAACTCCACGTGGCGTATTTGTAATGATGCATTACACTAAGAAGGGTAGCACATGTTGACATACTGATTGACATGGATCCTCACTTAGGGTACTCGTACTAAAGTACGACTTTAGGAGGATAATCATGCAGGCCACAACATGAGAGTCCAAGATTTCACCTAGGGTTAAACTAGGCAACTGAATATACTAGATGCATGGGGAGGGCAGAGTCCCAAGATCGTGTTACACCAGTCGCCCTGAGATATTGTCTTGGCGTGCCGGCTGGTCTCCACGGATACTGTGTCATCCGCAACGAGTGGATGACTGTATCCGATTAATTCCTGCTATATATTACATGTCTTGGCAAGGTGGCCTCACGAGGGACCTGTGCTCCATGACACCTGTCTACGCGAACCCCTGGGTTGGCTAGCCTTGCTGGAAAGATACGATCTGAGGATTTTCTAATAACATGACGCGAGGATAACCTCGTCCCACTAGAAACTCGTAGACTTGATTGGCCGTGAAAATGACTTGCTTGTATCCTATTACCTTCCGCGAATAACCGAGGGAAGCGGACTGTTGTGGTACGTGATCCAACCCATGTTCTTGTTTGATTGTTGGGTTGGTTATCGTACTATGACAGGCTGTGGACCGAAGTTATGAACGGAAGACTTATTCTGGTTGTGAAGTGCTACTTCTGTGAATGACTGAGGAACATGGTCTATCATGGTACATGATCCAACCCATGTTCTTGTTTGATTGTTGGGTTGGTTATTGTGCTGCGATAGGCTATCGACCGAAGTCACGATCAGGAGATTTTATGGTTTATACCTTTTTAACTTATGTGAAAGTTATAGAGTACGACACGTCCCGACTCCATACGGCACTTTTGTCCTTGTTTGGTTGTAAGGGTGCCATATGGGTTCGAGGATGTTGCGCTACCCTATAATAGTAGCATAAGTATTACTATTATCAGTCATTCTATTAGTTGGGTTTTTAATCTTAACTCTTGTGCCCCTTTGGCGGTACTTGCTATTCGGGGCTGATCCCGCTGGTTTTGTTTGGCCAGATCTCGTAGCAGAGCCAGAGGACACGATCTTCCTCCCTGACATCCATGGTGCATACTAGGAGCATGGCGGTTCGGGGACTCGAGTGGGTTTCTTCTCCACCACTCCTGCTTATACTTTTGCGGCGTTTAGCCATCGGCACCTGTTAGCCGGATTACTTGATATTTTGTGTCAGTACATAATTGTAATTAAACAGACTGCAGCTGTGTATAATTTTGTACTCCTGACTCTCTGAGATAGCTAAATTATAAAGCTAGTCTCTCATGATCATTTTGATGAAGCGTCAGGGACGCCTTACTGCTTTATCTTTAATGTTCTTTTAATTACTGATTTGACTTAATTGATTGAGACATAGAACTCTGTGGGTCCACAGGAGACTTGATTGTAGCATGTACCCCCTAGTCTCTCGACAGCTACGATCGCCGTATGACGTTACGTACCTCATATGGAGTAGCTGGCCTAGTCCGTCCCCGTATTTCGGTACTGGGGCGTGACAAGGTTTTAGTGGTGGCCCATGCTGGTCTATTTTTCAGACTTGTGGGGTATTGTGAATTATTAGGAGTCTCAATCAAAACTTGTTCCCCTTGAAATTCCGTTTCGAATTTTCTGTCCTTGCCTTGATCTCCAACCTGACTTGCATCCTCGAAATATTTCTCGTCCGGACTTGATAATCTTATATTCTTCTCTATAGGGGTGCTTCATTCTCAGTAGCGGGTGAGGCCCATGAGGAAGAGCAGCAAGAGCATGGCTCGACTGGGCCACAACAGGGGAGAGAACCTTCTTCAGTGCAGGCACGAGCAGAAGTGGGACCAGAGGCAGTGCAGCCACAGGTTATTGGAACTCCTGCAGCACCAGCAGCGACGGCAGTACCAGATGCCGTAGTACTCCTGGAGATCGTCCGAGGGATTCTTGTCACTCACCAACAGCAACAGACTCGACAGCAGGAGCAGAACGTGTTGCTGAACCAGGGGATTCAGTTAGCTCTTGAGAGGAGTACCGGGGTTGACTCAGGAGCATCAGGAAGGTTCCGTCGCTTGAACCCGAGGTATTTTGATGGCACGGAGGATGCCATCACTGCGGATGCCTGGATTCAAGACATTGAAGCCATTCTTGTGGCAGCCAAGGTTCCAGATGATGAGAAGGTTGATCAGGTCAAACTGGTACTTCAAGATCTTGCTGGCGACTGGTGGGCATCAGAAGAAGTTGGTATAAGACATCCTGTTCGTTGGACCACCTTCAGTGACAGATTCCAGGCCAAGTATTTTGGCGTAGTAGCTCGATATGAGCTCCAGAAGAAGTTCATCAGTCTCAAGCAAGCAGGTAAGACCGTAGATGGGTATGCCGTAGAGTTCTGTAGATTGTGCCATTTCGCACCAGCAATGGTGGCAACGAAGCCAGAGAAAGCTATGAGGTTCCAGCAGGGACTTCATTTGGAACTATTGCAACTTGTGGAAGGACACGACTGCCAGACGTTTGACACTGTTTTGACTGGCGCTCGGAGGCACGAGCTTATCCAGCAGAGGTTAGCATCAAGGACAGGAGGTCTGAAGAGATCTCATTCCCAGGTTAGAGGAGGAGCAGTGCAGCGAACGTCGGCACCAGCACCCGGTGTACGTATTCATGATGCAGGAGCGCCGCGGAGGACGGCCGTATCAACTAATACAGCGCCAGTTCGGCATCAGCAGCCGAGGAACCAGCAGCAGCGTCAGGGAGCACCCCAGTGCTGTACCTTCTGTGGGAAGGCAGGGCACACGAGGGAGGTGTACCGGTCAGCGAATGGCTTATGCTTGAGGTGTGGTCGTGCAGACCACCGTATTTCCACTTGTCCTATGATGCAGAGGCCAGGAGGGCCAGCTCAACAGTTTCCAGCATTGCCAGCTCCAGTGGCAACCCCGAGTGGAGGGCCAGTATTAGCAGTAAGGCCCCTAGCTCAGCGCTTACCAACGCAGGCTCAGATGTTCCGCTAGGCACAGGAAGCCGAAGGCCCTCAGGGGCAGCAACAGCATGGTCGAGGAAGGCCGCAACAAGGAGCTCAGCGGGGCCAGGGACAGGCTCTCACATTATCCTTGGGAGAGGCTCTAGCGTCTAGTGACGTGGTGGCAGGTAAAATTCTCGTTATCTCATTTCCCGCTGTAGCATTATTTGATTCAGGCGCTACTCACTCATTCATCTCTGCACAATATGCTACACGGATTGGATTAGAGTTTGAGGCATTGCCGGAGAGGATGGATATACTCACCGGCAATGGGCTCGTAGAAGTTAGCAGAGTGCGCTTTTCATGTCCGGTGGAGGTGTGTGGGCATTTATTGCCCGCATCATTGATTGAATTCCCTATGGGGAATTTTGATGTCGTTCTTGGCATGGACTGGTTGAGAGACAGTCATGCGACAATTGATTGTAGAGGAGGTAGGGTCATATTCAGCGTTCCTGGGATGGAGCAGTTCATCTTTACTCGAACCTTGAAGAATCAGGTCGGAGGCGTCATCTCAGCAGCAGTGTCAGAGCCAGGACAGATTCCGAGAGTGGTCGAAGATTTTATCGACGTCTTCCTTGATGAGCTCCCAAGGATACCCCCATTCAGAGAGGTAGAATTTAGCATTGAGTTGAACCCTGGAACGAGGCCAATTGCAGATAGAGTTTACGAAATGTCGCCGTCAGTGCAGGATAAGTTGTATCAACATGAAGAAGAGTTGAAGTCTAAGGGATTCATCCGAGACATCAAATCGCCCTGGGCCGCACCAGTGATTCTAGTTCCCAAAAAGGATGGGTCGACGAGGATGTGCATCGACTACCGCAAGCTGAATGCAGTAACAGTGAAGAATAAGTACCCGCTGCCAAGGATTGATGACCTGTTTGACCAGTTGAGCTAGGCCAGCGTCTTTTCCAAGATCGATCTTAGGTCAGGATACTATCAAGTAAGAGTCCGAGAGCAAGACATACCGAAGACAGTATTCAGATCTAGATATGGACATTATGAGTTTTTAGTAATGCCCTTTGGACTAACCAACGCCCCCGCAGTATTCATGGATTTAATGAACCGCATCTTTCTGCCGTACTTGGATAAATTTGTGGTGGTGTTCATAGATGACATTCTTGTCTATTCCAGCAGTAAAGAGGAGCATAAGAAACATCTTAGGACTGTCTTACAAACATTGAGGGAGCATCAACTTTATGCGAAGCTCGACAAGTGTAAATTCTGGTTAGATCACATTTCGTTCCTGGGGCATGTAATTTCTGGGGTAGGAGTGTCAGTGGATCCGAAGAAGATTGAGGCCGTAGAGCATTGGCCAGTCCCGAGAACGGTTACAGAAGTGCAAAGTTTCTTAGGATTAGCTGGTTACTACAGAAGGTTCGTGGCGGACTTTGCCAAGATCTCTGTACCCTTAACGCGTTTGACGCACAAGGACGTAGAGTTTGTTTGGTCAGCTAGCTGTCAGGCATCATTTGAAGAATTGAAGAAGAGATTGATCTCAGCCCCGATCTTGACACTTCCAGTAGGAGCAGGAGGCTTTACAGAATATTGTGACGCATCAGGGAAGGGTCTTGGATGTGTATTGATGCAGCATAGAAAAGTGATAGCATATGCGTCTCGGCAGCTTCGAGACCATAAGAAAAATTATCCGACTCACGATTTGGAGTTAGCAGCTGTGGTGTTTTCACTCAAGTTGTGGAGGCATTATTTATACGGAGATCAGATAGAGATCTATACTGATCATAAGAGTTTGAAATACGTGTTCACGCAGCGAGATTTGAACATGAGGCAAAGAAGATGGTTAGAACTGCTGAAGGATTTTGATTTAGATCTTCAGTATCATCCAGACAAGGCGAATGTAGTTGCAGATGCACTGAGTAGGAGAGACGATGCCTTTATCTTGACCTCGCAGAAGCATATTCTAGAAGACCTTCAGAGTATGGGAATCGAAGTAGTTTTGCCAAGGGATATAGGAAGAATGACCAGTATGCAGATTCAGTCAACCTTAGTAGAGAGGATAAGGGCAGCATAAGCAGGAGATCCACAGATTCAGAAGTTACGGTCGGAGTGTGAATCAGGCCGTAGGAAAGAGTTAGTGATTCATGAAGATGGTATGCTCAGTTTTGGAAACAGACTCTGTGTACCGAGTGGAGACCTTCGGCAAGAAGTTATGTCCGAAGCTCATAGTTCTATTTACTCCATTCATCCAGGAGAAACGAAGATGTATCGAGATATCAGGCAGTTCTTTTGGTGGAATGGCATGAAAAGAGAGATAGTGAGATTTGTATCCAAGTGTCTGGTATGTCAGCAGGTGAAAGCCGAGCAGCAGAGACCAGCAGGGTTGCTACAGCCGCTTCCTATCCCAGAATGGAAATGGGAGCACATCACGATGGATTTTGTGACCGGTTTACCTAGATCCCCAGTTGGCAAGAATGCAGTCTGGGTAATAGTAGATCGACTCACGAAGGTCACTCATTTCCTTCCCTTCCGAGTTGGACAGGCTACTGAGCAGTTAGCAGAAATGTACATGAAACAGATAGTAAGGCAGCACGGTGTTCCAGTTAGTATAGTATCAGATTGGGATACGCGGTTTACTTCCCATTTTTGGTGGAGCTTACACCAAAGTTTGGGAACCAAGTTAAGATTCAGTACTGCTTATCATCCACAAACCGACGGGTAATCAGAAAGAATCATTTAGACATTGGAAGATATGCTACGGGCGTGTACCTTGGATTTTGGCGGATCTTGGGAGGATCACCTTCATCTAGTGGAGTTCTCCTATAACAACAGCTATCAGGCTAGCATTCAGATGGCCCCGTTCGAAGCATTGTACGGAAGGAAGTGCAGGTCCCCTTTGGCATGGGACGACATCGGTGAACGAAAGTTGTTGGGGCCAGAGATGATCACGCAGACTGTGGAGATAGTTAAGTTAGTCAGAGAGCGCCTTCGAGTTGCACAGGATCGACATCGTCATTGGGCAGATCAGCATCGTAGGCCTCTAGAGTTCAGAGTTGGCGACCAAGTGTTTCTGCGGATTTCGCCTACTCGGGGTATCATCAGATTTGGAACCCGGGGAAAGATTAGTCCAAGATACGTTGGTCCTTTCAAGATTCTCGCTCGGGTAGGCGATGTGGCTTATCGACTTGCCTTTCCGCCTTCGTTAACTGGCATACATGATGTGTTTCATGTGTCCCAATTACGTGGGTATGTCCCGGATCCGAGTCATGTACTCGATCATTCTGAGTTAATCGTTGGTACCGACCTAACTTACGAGGAACAACCCGTATCTATTTTGGACCGGCGAGAGAAGGTACTCAAGAATCGGACGATAAGCCTTGTCCGTGTTTCTTGGAACCATCACTCTTCGGGAGAGTCAACCTGGGAGCGCGAGGACGAGATCAGATCTCGTTATCCGTATTTGTTTGACTAATAAGGTATATTTATGCACCGTATTGACACGATTCCATGCTTTTCTGTACCTGCTTATTTTGCACTTTGTGATGTATGATAATAACTGCTATGATAGTTAACTTATATATATGATTGTGCCTTGCTTGCCCTGATTTCACTATCATGTCTTGGCTGAAATTTCGAGGACGGAATTTTTCTAAGAAGGGTAGAGATGTCACTCCCCAATCCTGGAATATGTATTTTAATACGTAAACCGATAAATTGTATTTACCTTGAATTTATATAATATTTATTATGCAGTATTTTTTCATGCATTTTCCAAAAATATTCGACAAAATATTATTTCCTAATTTATTTTCTGCATTTGGGCCTACAGTTTTGGCTCATTTGGGTAACCTATTCTTGGTTCACCCATGGTTCATCATGAACCCATGGGTTCAAGATTCTATATAATAACTCATCTCCTTCTCTCTCCTCTCATTTACTTCTTCTCATTTACTTCCTCCACCAACCAAGGCAAGTACCAACTTGCTCAAGAGAAGGATCCATTATTTTGTTAATGATTCTTACAAAACTATTTGCCAAAACATGTTCTTCTCCTCAATCTATACTAGTTTAGAACTTAGAAATTTCTATTTTGAAGCTTTGATTTTTGTAGATCTAAGTTTTAATCATTTTTGGATTTTGCATGGTTTGATCTACTTTAGTTAGATTTTATGGGTTTTTGATGCTTCCATGTGGAAGGGCATTCAGTTTCACCCAAGTTGGAGCTTTGAAAATCTGGATTTGGAGTTCGGATGGCCAAGTTATGATACTTTGAAGCTTGGGTTCAGCCATAGTATTCTTGCTGTTTTGGAGAAGACAGTGAACAGTGTGCTCCTGTTTGAGCACGCTTCCTGTTGGAAGCGTGTCTTCCCTTGAGTCTGCGTGACTTTTCACGCAGCTCTTCCCTTGAGCTTGCGTGACTTTTCACGCAGCTCTCCCCTTGAGCTTGCGTGACTTTTCACGCAGCTCTCCCCTTGAGCCTGCGTGACTTTTCACGCAGCTCTCCCCTTGAGCTTGCGTGACTTTTTACGCCGCTCTTCCCTTGAGCTTGCGTGACTTTTCACACAGCTCTTCCCTTGAGCTTGCGTGACTTTTCACGCTGCTCTTTTCCTTGAGCCTGCGTGACTTTTCACGCTACTCTTTCCCTTGAGCCTGCGTGACTTTTTACGCTGCTCTTTCCCTTGAGCCTGCGTGACTTTTCATGCTGCTCTTTCCCTTGAGCCTGCGTGACTTTTCACGCACGCTGCCTTGTGTAAGCCTGCGTGACTTTTCACGCACGCTGTCTTGTTGTGCGTATGCTTTTGATATTTTATTAGATATTATGTGCCCATTTTATATCCTTACGCCTTTTGTCCCGAGCATGATATGAGCACTGATGTGACCCCGAAGAGCAAAATGTTCCTACCTGATACATGTACCTAAATGTCCCAGTTCTTGTTCATGCTCGACAAATGACTCGTAACTCCACGTGGCGTATTTGTAATGATGCATTATACTAAGGAGGGTAGCACATGTTGACATACTGATTGACATGGATCCTCACTTAGGGTACTCGTACTAAAGTACGACTTTAGGAGGATAATCATGCAGGCCACAGCATGAGAGTCCAAGATTTCACCTAGGGTTAAACTAGGCAACTGAATATACTAGATGCATGGGGAGGACAGAGTCCCGAGATCGTGTTACACCAGTCGCCCTGAGATATTGTCTTGGCGCGCCGGCTGGTCTCCACGGATACTGTGTCATCCGCAACGAGTGGATGACTGTATCCGATTAATTCCTGCTATATA
Source organism: Iris pallida (assembly GCA_029216955.1). NCBI lineage: Eukaryota > Viridiplantae > Streptophyta > Magnoliopsida > Asparagales > Iridaceae > Iris > Iris pallida. Next base: position 93,814 of record JANAVB010022832.1, read on the forward strand.
TTACATGTCTTGGCAAGGTGGCCTCACGAGGGACCTGTGCTCCATGACACCTGTCTACGCGAACCCCTGGGTTGGCTAGCCTTGCTGGAAAGATACGATCTGAGGATTTTCTAATAACATGACGCGAGGATAACCTCGTCCCACTAGAAACTCGTAGACTTAATTGGCCGTGAAAACGACTTGCTTGTATCCTATTACCTTCCGCGAATAACCGAGGGAAGCGGACTGTTGTGGTACGTGATCCAACCCATGTTCTTGTTTGATTGTTGGGTTGGTTATCGTACTATGACAGGCTGTGGACCGAAGTTATGAACGGAAGACTTACTCTGGTTGTGAAGTGCTACTTCTGTGAATGACTGAGGAACATGGTCTATCATGGTACATGATCCAACCCATGTTCTTGTTTGATTGTTGGGTTGGTTATTGTGCTGCGATAGGCTATCGACCGAAGTCACGATCAGGAGATTTTATGGTTTATACCTTTTTAACTTATGTGAAAGTTATAGAGTACGACACGTCCCGACTCCATGCGGCACCTTTTGTCCTTGTTTGGTTGTAAGGGTGCCATATGGGTTCGAGGATGTTGCGCTACCCTATAATAGTAGCATAAGTATTACTATTATCAGTCATTCTATTAGTTGGGTTTTTAATCTTAACTCTTGTGCCCCTTTGGCGGTACTTGCTATTTGGGACTGACCCCGCTGGTTTTGTTTGGCCAGATCTCGTAGCAGAGCCAGAGGACACGATCTTCCTCCCTGACATCCATGGTGCATACTAGGAGCATGGCGGTTCGGGGACTCGAGTGGGTTTTTTCTCCACCACTCCTGCTTATACTTTTGCGGCATTTAGCCACCGGCACCTGTTAGCCGGATTACTTGATATTTTGTGTCAGTACATAATTGTAATTAAACAGACTGCAGCTGTGTATAATTTTGTACTCCTGACTCTCTGAGATAGCTAAATTATAAAGCTAGTCTCTCATAATCATTTTGATGAAGCGGCAGGGACGCCTTACTGCTTTATCTTTAATGTTCATTTAATTGCTGATTTGACTTAATTGATTGAGACATAGAACTCTGTGGGACCACAGGAGACTTGATTGTAGCATGTACCCCCTAGTCTCTCGACAGCCACGATCGCCGTATGACGTTACGTACCTCATATGGAGTAGCTGGCCTAGTCCGTCCCCGTATTTTGGTACTGGGGCGTGACACCCATGCAGGTCGAGATAAATTGTTTGGCTACTTTACCTTGCTAAGCAAGCCTGCGTATAGGATTAGAGTTTAGGATCTCATCCACATATTTGACCCCCTTCCTCGATTCCATTTTCGAACTCTCGTTTGACTCCTTGATTTGCATCTTGCTTGATTTCTTCTACCGTAACTTCTTATCCTTCCATCGTGCTTGATAGGGGTTAGAAAGGTGACTCATACTAGTTAGACATGTTCCATTGTCCCTATTAGTTTAACTCTTGTAAGTTGGGTAGAATACCCCACGACCTAACACTCCCTTTGTCCTTGTGACTTATATTAATAAGTTTAATTAGACTGAAGAAATTAGAGGACCCTAACTCATCTAGCCAACCAAGCCATAGACAAGGAGGCACTAGGACAACTATATAGACCCAAACTTCGGGCGAGACTTAGATTTTTAAGGAACTTGAACTATTCATATTTTCTGTCAATCATTATCTCTTGTACTTGTATTTTGGACTATCTTGACTAATGATGCTAATATAGCCTAGTTTTACAAGCTCATTTCTTATCGAGCTTGTTGATGATATATTTTATTGGGAGCGCTCTCACTAATATATTGTCTAATCAGAACCGGTGCATGATGGTCTGATCAACCTAGTGCACTTTGGTTCACTTTTATCTATCGTTCTACGTGGATAGGGACATAGTTAAACTTGCCCTCTAGAGTCCCATCCGTGATCGTCTTGGCAATTCTTTTTGAATTACTCACTCGACTTTGAACCACATATTAGTATTTGAAAACAACTTCATTGGACTCATATTGGTTTTCGTCTTTCACCTATTTAGACGAAGACTCGTATTTGATAGATAGATCCAAAGTATTACCTTTAGTTGTTCCACCATTAATTGCCAAGATAGTTAGCCACGGACCAACCAAGGTGTAACGCCCCAGTCCCAAAATATTTAGAACTAAGTACGTCGACATACCAGCTGCATACATACAAAGTATACTCCAATATATGAAACCTTCGCATGTATACATAAGCTGTAGAATGCAGTAAATCATGAAACTAATCTCATACACAAATAAAGAAGAAAGAATTTATAATAAACTTATGAATTGTTATTTACACAAATCGTTGGACGGAGACAGATCCACTACCAACAAAAAGAGGAAAATACATAATAAAGAAATTTGTGGAGCGATGCGAAGACGATCCAAGTGCAATCATCCTCGAAGAAATAGAGATAATCACGGCCACGACTCGAATACCTGTGAATGACAATAGCACACACCTGGAGAGATAACCAGGTCCTCATAGGGACGTAACAAGATACAAGAAAACACCATGCCTTATAAACTGTGATATATAATAGAAAAATAAGGGATGCATGCAGTAGGGTGCCTAACCGTACTATAGTGAATATGCAATAAAGAACAATCATTCACATATGGGCACTAGGGCTATATAGCAGTGGCATCGTCCCTTCCTTCGGGAGCCAGTCGTCTCCGTCCATAACGCTCGACGAACGTCAGAGGGAATCAGTAAGAAAACAACCATAACGCTCCATGAACGCCAGAGGAAATCAGTAATAGTAAGGTGAACCTGCGTCTCCAGCGGAGCTTCAGGTACAATAGCAATGTATATGTGGCCCATACATCAAGGAACTGTTTTTCCCACCCCATGCCTAGTGGAGTCACATCCATGACTCATATGACCCTCTAGTAACTTCCAAGTCCACTAGCATACAATTCTATTGGAAGTTACTCCTAACCGTCGTACGCCTCATACGTATCGGTGGCCGGCCGACTACGCGAGTACGTGTCCTATATGTGACTCACAATACGTGATAAAATAAGTGTCAAGGTCGTATGAGATATACTAATACCTCATCAACAATGGGTATTTACTAGGCTAAGTCAATACAAGAGAGATAAATAAAAGCAAGAAAATGACCGATAGAGTCGTTTGCACCCAAGTGTGACTTGGATGCACAGTTTTATAATAACAACAAATAAAAAATACTGAAAATAAAAAATAAAAATAAGAATATGTAAATCACAGAGTAAGGTGGCAAGGTATCTTGCCTGATGTTCGGAGTGAGGTAAGATGATGTCCTGGCGACGAATCAACAACAACGCACAAAGGAGAAGGTGTAGGAACAACTTCAGATGCTGAAAATAGTCTATTATCTAATTATAATTAATACTGCACATATTATATTTATTTAATAGATTCTGAAATTAGGATATGGCATAGGTTTTCCTATCAGCTTTCCGAAAAACTAAACGGATCGTATTTTCGTTTTCGGAATCTCCCGAAATCGCAAAAATACTGAAACACGTTTATTTTTGGGATACTAGATACGCAAACAGTTTTGCAGAAATCTACAGAACGAATTTTGTCTATTAAAATATATTTTTGGAAAGCTTACCTCGATATGCTTCTTTTTTAAAAAAAACTGGAGGCGAAATGGAGTTCGGAGCTAGGAGATATCATCGTTCCAAGTTGCTCTTGCTACTAAAAAGCGGGGCTGAATTCTGATGACGAATTTTTGAGTTCCTATTGGACTAAAAATAATTTCGAATTATGGTTGATAGGAAGGGAATGTATTGGGTATATATAGGTACTTATTTCAGATTTACCTCATAAATTAGATAGGATTTGATTTAAATTGATAGAAGTTACTTTGTTATGATATAATATAGATAGGGATGCATTCCTATTAGACTTAGGATTATGATTAACTTAAAATATAGTTCATATTTATCTAAATTATCTATAACATTATTTAAAATTATCATAGATAATAAATAGAGTTAATATTTATTTAAACAACATTCATCTAATCTCATTTATACGAGCTGAAATATTTAATGCTAAATTGACATTTATTCTATATTATGTAAATAGTGTACAATATAAGTAACATGTCAAAAGTAATAAAAGTTATGAAATAAATCCTAAATTTTTGAGAAAAATTGTAGAATATAGTTTAGATCCTTAATGTACTAGAAAAATAGCTTTATATATTTTTATACTAAATTCACTAATGAGCACTATACTAAATATATGTAAAATAATGCAAATTATATAATAAGTCAATAAATAGTTATTTATAAATCCAAAATTTTCACAAATATTTATTTTGAAAAATCAGGAAGTTTACAAAAGTCTTATCTAGATAAGGACTAAGAAGAGTTTTAATTCCCCTTAGATTTTCCACTATTTAATTCAAATTGATTTAAAATTACTCAATCAAATATAATCCAATGTAGATAGATTCTACCTCTAATTTAAACTGTATTTATATAACTTAATATTTTTTTTCCAACTTAGATCACCATAATTAATTACATATTAAATTAACCCATATTTAATATACCTTTTTCGAAATAATATATTAATGATAATAATTAATTTTGAAAATATAAATATATATACACTCGCATGCAAAAATAATACTTATATAAAATGTAGTTTTTCTAAATTACTAGTTATACTTGTACCATAAAATAAAATGGCCTTTTTAAAATAAAAATAAAGTTTGGCAATCCTCGGCACGACGCATTTACAACTTCAAGCAATATAAAATATTTATCGTCTCTTATTTTGAAATATTTTCTACATCTATATAATTAAAACGTTTTATAAAAATATGTACTTCGCACTTATTCGCACTTGACGAGAAATTTACGAAACGCAAACTCGTACGCGACGTACAAATACGAAGTACAAAAATCAATACCATATTTATTAAAAAAATCGTAGTAGAAATTTAGGGATTTTACACAAGGTGACTATATCCTCGCTTTGAACTACTCGTCGATTCCATATCTATTATCGCAACCTTCTATGAAACTTGAAAATGATTCCAATCATCCTTTCATTCGTGTCCTCAACCTAGATATTTATCATGCAACCTTCTTCGAAGAACCATCTCTCCCAAGTCCTTAAGTTATTCTCTTGATCTACTCCCTTCGTTTTATCATAATTTTATTGCCTTGACTAGCAACCCTCATCCATACCATATCCATGATTTATTTTAGTAGTTATCGAAATCACGATTTTCTAATGTATATTTGTATTAAACGTCATTTTCTTGCCTCGCCCAATGATTTGATTGTGCTTCCTAATCGATATACCCTTGTACCTTCACACCCCCCTAATTATTCTTAATTTCGATGACGAAATTCTTGTAAGTTGGGTAGGATGTAAAATTCTCTAAAAAAATTACTACATTTTTTTTATTTTTATTATTTTTTGTTATTGATTTTGTCTTGCGTATTATACGTCGAGTGCAAGAACGTATATGCAAGATAAATATTTATTAAAAGATTTTGTTTTAGACTTCTCCATTTTAATTAAATAAGTATATGGTTCTAAATTGTATAAGGTAAATATTTTATCTTAGCACGAAATATATCATATCGAATTTACCAAAACTTTAATTATGTTAAAAGGCTATTTCTATCTAAGTATAAGTAATAGTTTAGAAAATATGTTTTATATAAATTACTATTTGCATGCACTCGCATGAAACTTAATTTCATGCATATATTTCGAAAGCTCGAAATTATTTTATTATTTATCCTAGTTTACTAAAAAGACATTTTGAATTTTTTTTCTATTAATATTTAAATATATATATTATGATTTTCAATATTATTATTATTATTATTATTATTATTATTATTATTATTATTATTTAAATTTGAAATTTTTCTTTGGTTTAATATTTAATTATGGTTACGAAGATTTAAATTCGAAAAGTGATTTATTTTACTTATGAGAATTATATGTAGTAATTTGAATTAAATTTATCTAGATTGAAATTTGATTTTATTAAAATATTTAAATCAATTTAGATTAAAAAGCGATATTTATCTAATGGGGGGTTTAAACTAATTCCAATCTATACATATCTCTAGCCGACATTGTATATATATATATATATATATATATATATATATATATATATATATATATATATATATATATATATATATATAAAATATACCCTAGATAAAGCCGGCAAATCTATTTAAATGTCTTCTGTCAAATCTTTGATCCGTCCGTATATTGTGTCCATGCATAAGAACGGAAGTGACTCAGCTCCTCTTATTTATACATATATGAACCTTTAAATTTATCTTCCGTTCCTTGAATCCTTCCAACCTTCTCTCCCGGCGTAACCTCCTGATATTCATCCTCCACGTTGTCGACCATCTCCTGCTTCTTCGCCATGCATCGTGCCACCTCGTCAACGTTGTGTTGACTCGACATCAACGTCGACTGCCTACCACCGGTTGAACTGCTATCTACGACACACCACACCGGGCCAGTTTGCACCTACCCACGGATGTCATTGCCGGCCGGACCTAAGCCCGTGAGCCTCCGTCTCCTTTCTGTGCGAGATGTCGACTGGACGCAGCGCCTTGGCCAACTGTCAAGGCTGAACCTTGCTTCAGCCATCGCCTCTACGCGGAGCAGCGCTTGAGACCGTCGTGCCCTGACTCCCTTACCGATTTTTCTCTGTGAGATCTTGATCGCAATAAAATTTTGCCGTGGGTACAACGCCGCTTTCTCTGTGAGGTGGCCAATTTTATGGCTACAAAAATGTTGTCGTCTCGCCGTGAGCCGCACGCCAACGTGCGCAGCATCACCTCGCCCAACCTGGCTGGTAAGTGTTTGTCACACTCACTTTTCAAGCCCCCTTGGCCGGCCACAGGAGCCCCCCTTCATATCACTGTGCTTTGGTTTGTAGCTGTCACAAGTACAAACCCTAGTTTCTCTCTTCTCCAAAAATCCTAACTTTTTCATCCGGCATCCGATTCACCTCAAACGAATTGCGTTGCGACCGTGGGGAGGAGGAGAACTTGCTGGAGCATTGCTAGCAAGAATTTGGAGACGTTTGCTCGGGAGAAACTGGTCGTCAAAGCGCTCGAGGATTCCCTTTTATTGAGATTCCAACTCTCAATAGGTAAATCTCGTTCTACTATTGTTTGTTCTGATTTTTCATCATTAGAGCATGCATCTAGGTACCCTCGACTTGTACGATTAGTTTCGTTCGATTTCGTGTTCGTTCGATGTGCGTATCGGACACGTATCGGAGCTACAACGTAGGTGTTCGATGAAATTACTCAATAGATTGAAACTTCATAATTTGTGAAACTATTTATATATTTGGATAGCCCTAGATGTAGGGATCACGACACAGTAGTTTGTGCTTCGAATCGGGCTCGTGTCCGTGTCCAAACAGGACACGAACACGCTGCACGCGTAGGTCGCACGTGTACCTTGCTGCCCCGTGTTGTTTGTGTGATGCACAGGCCATGTGGCCGCGTGCCACTTTGGCGTGTAGGTGGAGGCAACGTCTGTGGACACGTTCCCTAAGTTTTATGTCATCTCGATTCGAATCGAGTGAGAGATCACGACTGCACGGGTCGACACGCGCACGTGCGCGTGCGCACATCCGCCGCTGACACGGCCCTCGTGCCGACACGTGTGGACACGACCCTCGAGCGAAAAATCGAACTCGCAACGATTCATTTGACACACATATCAGGTTTTCTGATACTCATTCTGTGGAAACGATACGGACACGATTTCGACTCCGTGAGTGCCCGAGCACGTCCCACATACCGAGACCATCGTATTTGCCAAGTTTTGCGGGTTATAGTGGTGTATTGTGCGTTTTGGGTCGTTATGTGGATTTTCGGCTTTTTCGACATTCGAAATTGAATCGAATGTATGAATATTCGATTTCTTGACTTTTAACCAACGATTTCTGGGTTTATGACTCGTATATGATATTCTGGATTTGCGGGAAGCGATCATTGGATTTATGTCCTATTTATCTTCTATATTATGTATATATATTGAGCTTTCCCCTTTATGTATGTTTTTTTAAAGAATGGAGAATTTTATTGATGTATCAGGCGCAAAATGGAAAAGCCTATACAAGCAGAGCGCCAAGTGCGGCAAAAGAGAAGAAACGGCTAGTCAAGCCGACAAAACAAAAACCAAGAAGGCAGAGTCTAATCTAGGGTCTCCCAGAATTTGGGCGTAGGGTGCGAGCAGCGCCTCCGAATCTTTAGGATCTGTCTGATGATTTCCCTGTACAGTTGGGGGGGTTGGAAGATGTCGGCCCTCGTATCTGAATTTGTTTCTGTTTTACACAGGACCCAAATCCCCACGGCTACGACGATCTGATGTCCGTAGGAAATGCCCCAGCTGGACAGGAGATCGTTGAAGCCCCTAGGGGGAGGGCCATCCTAAACTTAGTGCTGAGAGTCGCCCAAATACTCTTGGCCAGATCACCAGAGGTGAGGATGTGCCCTGCAGATTCAGCGTGGGGCGTAGTGCAGCAATGGCAACTCGATGCGAGGCTGTAGCCAAATGAGGTGATGGCGTCGTCTGTGAGGAGCTTACGGAAGTGGGCTCGCCAGATAAGGATCGACCATTTGATGGGGATGCACGTATGCCAGAAAGGGGCGATGATGGGTGATGGGGTTCCGATGCCGCGGGCGACAGACCTGGCAAAATTTAGCGAGAAACATCCGTCCGGGTTGGGGGACCATCTCGTGGTATCCGGAGTGTCGGAGATGCAGAGATTCGCTATGGCGAGACAGGCGGCAGCCGCTGGACCGAGCCAGATCCGAACTCGGTCCCAGATCCATCCGGACGTGGGATCCCAAAGCTCACGGATCTGCCCCTCCCGCGAAGGTGACTCAGGAGGGTGGCAGAGGTTCCCATCCAGCCAGCGATCGTGGCTCATCGATGTGTAGTCGTTGCCCAGCTAGATGTGCATGAGGGGGTCCGCAAGCTGACGGTCGCGAGTAATGCGTCTCCAGGATGACGATGAACGGTTGTTGACTAAGGCCGTTCTAGGGTGGGAATATCTGAAGTATCTCGCTTGCATGAAGCGCGTCCAAATAGAATTTTCCGTACGGAGTTTTCACCATAACTTCATGGAGCATGCGTCCGCGATGTGTTCCAATCTACCGAATCCCAGACCTCCCTCGGAGGTGGGATTAGCCATAGTGGTCCAGCTGGCCCAGTGGTGCTTATCTTTGCCTTTGTTGTGACCCCAGAAGAAGCGGGCGAAGAGGGATTCAATCGAAGTGTGAACCTTTTTGGGGGATTACAGACCGCCAGGGTGTAAATAGGGATGGAGGATAGGACGTGCTTGATCAGAATCAGCTTGCCTCCAGGCGAGAGGGTGGCGTTGTGCCACCCCTCGATCCTTTTCCTGATGGCGCTGACTAAGTGCTTGAAGATGCCCTAGTTGGCCTTACCATAGACCAATGGGCACCCTAAGTATGTGAACGCTATAGCAAAGGAAGTCAGATTGGAGATAGTCTTAGAGTGAGACCTGTCCGTTTTATGATGGGTGTAGATGACGCTCTTGTTGTTGTTGATTCTTTGGCCGGAACATCTGGTGTACCTGTTCAGCATTTGAAGGACCACCTCGATAGAGCCGATGTCACCGAAGGAAAAAATGAGGACATCGTCCGCATAAGCAAGGTGGGTAATGATGGGGCAGCCGGTGGTAGTGTGGAAGTGGTGGAACCCCGGGGTGTTGGGCATGTTCTTAAGGTTTCTGCTGAGGGCCTCAGCAGTGATGATGAAGATAGTGGCAGAAAGAGGATCCCCCTGGCGGATGCCACGGCTGGCGGTAAAGAACCCCTCAACCTGGACGTTGATAACGGTGGAGAACCAGAAATTGTTGATGGGCTTGAAGATGATGTCAATCCATGGTTCAGAGAAGCCAAAAGCCCTGAAAACCCAGACTATAAATTGCCAGTCCAGGCGGTCGTATGCTTTCTCCATGTCCAGCTTAATGGTGATGTTCCCCCCTCTAGCCGGGAATTTCATGCAAGTGACCATCTCTTGAGCGAACAAGATGTTGTCCACGATGTTACGCCCTTTCAAAAAATTGCTCTGCTCCTCGGATATAATTTTGGCCAGGATATCCGTCATCCGGTTAGCGATAATTTTCGTAATAATTTTGTTGGCAAAGTTGTACAGACTTATGGGGCGGAAGTCTTTGAAGGTATCTGTGTTGTCTTTTTTTGGGATAAGAATGAAATTAGCCCTGGATAAGGATTTAGGGTATCTAGCTCCTTGAAAGAAGGCCACCGAAGCCTCAGTAAAGTCTGGGCTGATGATGTCCCAGCAATGTCTGAAGAATACCCCACTGAAGCCGTCGGGACCGGGGGCGTTGTGCTCGTCGAGATCCCAAACCGCGGACTGCACCTCGGCAGCGGAAGGGAGGGTGAGCAGCTGCTCGTTTTCTTGCTCGGTGATGATGCTGGGGATCTCCGCCAGCACTTCCTCGTCCATGACCACCACTTCCTTGGTGAAGAGATTGGAGAAGAAGTTAGCCGTAGCCTCTTGGATTAGTTGTTGGTCCGTCAGCCGGTTGCCGTTGTTGTCGGAGATATGATGAAGGTTAAGTTGTTGTCTGCGGCCTTTAACACAGGCATGGAAGAAGCTGGAGTTGCGGTCCCCTTCGTTGTCCCATTTAAGTCTAGCTTTTTGTTTCCAAAATTCTGTTTTGACTTTAAGCCTGGAATTGAGGATAGCTCTTGCGAGGTTGAGCGCGGTCCGCGCTTCGGGGGATCTGTTAGCAACGTAAGAGATCTCAGTGCGGGTGACATCATCTTCCGTATTTTTGATCTCCTGAAAGACGTTGCCGAAAGCAGCCTTGCTCCACCTAGAGAGAGCCTTGCTCATGGCACGCAGTCTAGCCGTAACTCTATACATCGGGTCGGCGGCGTTCACTGAGAACCAAACAGAAGCTACCTCGGATTTGAAACAAGGATGATGCCTCCAGAAATCCAGGAATTGGAAAGGTTTTTTGATACGGTGAGAGCTTCTGCTGATCTCGATGAGAAGGGAAGAGTGATCGGATTCAGTGGTGTTTAGGTGGGAGAGGCTAGAGATGAGCCCCATGTCAGCCCAGTGGCTGTTGATGAGGGCGCGGTCGAGACGGGAGTATTGACGTCGAGAGCCATCCTGCATGTTGCACCAGGTGAATGCGTTGCTGAAGAAAGAGAGGTGTGCGAGGTGAGCGTTGAAGGTGAAATTGTTGAAGTCATCCATGGCCGGAAGTGGGGGCGGTCGCCCTCCGGACTTCTCGTCACTACTAGAGATGGTGTTGAAGTCGCCTAAGCATATCCACGGGAGGTTCTGGAGGGAGAGGTGGGTGTCAAGCAAGTCAGCCCAGAGAAGTTTACGTTCTTGGAAGTCGCAGCTGCCGTGAACGGCGGAGATTAAGGTTTTGTTCCGAAGTTGTGGGTGTTCCACCCAGAAGGAGAGGGCTTCGCGGGAATCCTGAACCATTCCCTATTTGATGCCAGCACTGGCGAGAATCCAGATGTCGTAACTGCCAGCCAGCACGGTCGCAAAACCAAGGTGTAGTTGGATGCCGGTGATTCTTTTCTTGGGGATTTTGGGTTCGATGATCACTAGGATGCCGATTTTGTGAATTTTCTTGAGGCTGAGGATTCCATTCAGCAACGGTTTGTTAGCTATGCCTCTAACGTTCCACGAGAGGATGTTAAACATTGGATTGGGGGGATTGGGAGAGGTGGTTGAGCTTGGCTGCTGATTGTGTGGTCATCGCCGCTTGCTGATTCTTTTTCTTGTTTTTCTTCTTTTTTTTTGAGAAAGATTTCTTGGTGGAAGTTTTGTGGTTGTCACTGGCCTCAGGTGAGCCAATAGGTGTGAAAGCACGATCATAATTGACGGCCACCGAGGAGTAACTTGCCACTTCGACGTCGTCAAGCGCACACAGGGGGTTGTTGCGATCAAGGAAACCGGCATCCTTGGCTTGCCAGAACCTGCCAGTAAGAGGGGAGCAAGGGTCTCGGGGGTTCCGATAAAGACGTGTGGGAGGGCCGGATCAGCAGCGGAAAACTCTTGACTGTAGGCGATAAGGCAAGGATCGTGGGTCACCACCAGCTGCACACGAGGGATAGGGGGAGTGCAGCTGGTTCCCAGGTGCTTGAGGGAGGTGATGGAGAAGACATCATGGGGAACAGTGTCGATGTAAAGGGGGTGGAGGTAGGGGGGTTAGAGGGGCTGTCGGATCTAGACGCGACAGTTCTTGAGACGTCCGGCTCTGCCTGGACGATGTTGTCTTTATCGGGGCGCACGGGATCAAAGGTGTGCTCACAATGGCTCTCGGGGGGAGTTATCGTTGTCAAGAATGGCAAAAGAGTTAGCGAGGGTGATGGTGGAGGGATTGTAGGGAACGATGGCGGAGTCGGATGGGGTGAGGGGTCTCGAGCTCTGCTTAGGAGGGGTTCTTGCGTGCCGGTGGGTGGGAGTGGGTGAGGTATCGGGCGATGAAATGCGGGGGGTGGTGGATGCGATTAGGTCGCGAGCTTTGCGGGGTCCGGGCTTCTTGACAGCCGGGTTGGCCCGGAAGCAGCATTGTAAGGAATGACCGCTCATCTGGCAATGTTGGAAATAAATAATGTTGTTGTCGTACTCCAGTGGTTGTCTGATCGTCTGATCTCCAAGCTCTATCTCAATCATTTTGGGGGGTTCCTTAGAGAGATTGAGTTCAACACAAATCTTCGCATAGTTGTATTTTGAAAGGTTACGTGTTTCTTTTGCGATGGCTATCAGGGGCCCGAAGGAACTGGCGATGCGCTTAAGAGCAGCTGCGGGAAAGCACACCAGGGGAAGGTTGGGTAGGGTGACCCATGTAGATATGATCGCTGAATCCATAGCGGGGTTGAATTTGGGTGACCATTTGATGATTTTAGCGAACTGTGAGTCGATTTTGGTGTTGCCCTTGTCCCAAACCGTGTTGCAGTCCTGGATGGAAGACAGGTGCAGGAACATGTGCTTGGGATCGAGAGGGGCGACCCGGTAGGCGTCCAAGAGGCCCCAAGTAGCGATGACCTCCTTCACACTAGCTATCTTCGGGCAACCGGAGGTAAACTTTAGGACGAAGGTCTTTAGGAAGGTGGAGGATAGGGAAGTAGTGTCCGCGTCAGAAAAGGGAACTCGGATTGGGTATCCGTCTGATGGTGGTGCGAAAACAATTTCAGAAAGGATGATCTCCTCGGGAGGGGGAGGGACCTTCGCGCGGGCAGGCCTCACGGCTTCAGCGTACGTAGGGACTCGGGGAGGAATCGGGCTGCCCAAAGGGGGGATGGGATGGGAGATAGGGCAGTGTACGGACAGCTGGTGTCGGGAACGGTCAATAAGACGACACCTCCGGCGACTGTCCCGTCTTTAGATTGGGAAAGGTGTACCAGCGTATGGGTTACCAATGAAGAGGGGGGGTGCTGGCCCTCATAGTGGGAGCCTCCCGGCTTTAGTAATCCTGCACCTGAAGGCTGGCCCACGCTGTGGGTGCCTCCGAGTGAGCGCACTTCGCTACCCGAAACAGAAGAGGGCTGGCCCATAACGTGGGTGCCACCGAGCGTGCAACAGCCCAAAACGGAGGATGAGGGCTGGCCCACACCGTGAGAGCCCTCAAGCACATCGTGATAACCTCCTAGCTGGCGCACTACGCAGCCCGCAATGAAGGGGCAGGGCTGGCCCACTCCGTGGGTGCCGCCGGGCGTACAGAAGCCCGAAACAGAGGATGAGGGCTGGCCCACACCGTGGGAGCCCTCGAGCTCGCGGAAACCCGCATCAGAGTGAATAGGCTGATCCACACCGTGGAAGCCAGAAAAGTTTACGCACTCCTCTAATTACGTAAACGGGGGAGAGTGGCTATTTACGCAAGCATCCTCCTGCGTAAACAGACGCACGGGAGGGGTGGGTGGCACGGGGACCGAGGAGGAATTAACTCGTTGGGAGTACGCTGAGCCATCTGTGGCAACTGCTAGCGTAAAGCAGGGAGCGGGCCCGGTCTCCAAAGTGTGCACAGCAAAGAGTGAGAAAGGAGTAATGCCAGCAGACTCATTGAACCGCGTACGACAGTAACAGCCTTTGGTTCCGGGCTTGCTAGTCACGCGAATCGAGGAGGGGGCCAGCCTGTCCGGCGCACGGCCAGAGGCCGAAACCGGAGGGAAGGATGCCGCTCCGCGCTCGGCCGCTGCCTAGGGGGAGGACGTCGGTGGAGCGGCCCGGAGGAGGAAGGCTGGGGGGAAGCTGGCCGTGGCTGGGGAAGGCCGGCCCTCCGACCAACGAGGGCAAGTTGCTCGGGGGTCGAGGTCGCAGCCGCCGGAGGTGGCCGCCGAGGATGGATGGAAGGGAGGACGGCGGTATGGGGCTCAGGGCGGAGTCGGACGGAGAGAAACGAGGGCGGCGTCGGCGAGGGAAATAGGGGAGTGCGCCGCTGACGGACGAGGCGGAGGACTGCTTCCGGAGTAGGCGGCGGGGACGGAGGGGGCGGGGAGGGCGCATGCGCCGTGGCCGGCTGGCCGACGCGAGTGCCAGGTTCGAGGGGGTGGAGGAGAGGGGAGGGGGGAAATGGGGTGGAAGGGTTGGACGTGGAGGGGGGAGGGGGATGTCCGGGGCGGCAGGCAGAGCTGGCCGCCCGGGCGGCCGGGGAGGCATGCCGGAGAGGACACCCACGGAGATCGCCTGGGGAGACAGCTCCGGAGAGAAAAACTCAGTCCTTATATATATATATATATATATATATATATATATATATATATATATATATATATATATATATATATATATATATAGCTATATGTGTAAAATATATATATATATATATAACTATATGTGTAAATGTATATTGTTGGTGGGATAGCCGAGATCCGTAACCTCAGTTTCGAGTTTCATTTCCTTTCGAGTAACCAATTTTCTTTATATATGTATGTATGTATGTATGTATTTATGTATGTATATATATATATATATATATATATATATATATATATATATATATATATATATATATATATATATATATATATATATATGTGTAAATGTATATTGTTGGTGGGTTAGCCATGCTTGCGAACGACGTGCGCCGTGGGCACTTTTGCCTGCGCACGCTGCACAACTTGCGCGTCGCGCGCCCCCACAATGTTTTGCTGCATACTCGCACGCCGTGCTTGCGCTCACCTTACGCCGTGGGCGGTTTGGCCCGCACGTGCAGTGCGTCCACCATGCATGCGCGCACTTTGCGCCGTGGGCATTTTTGCCCGCGCACGCAGTGCGCCCGTGCGCAGATTGCCTTGCATAACTGTTTTTGTCCGTTTGAGCTATTTTGTAGTTAAAATCTTAAAAAACTCAAAACACGAAAGTTGTAGATCTTTGTCTTGGCTTCAAGAATCTTCATGTCTCACTTTTACCAGAATTCATATGTGACTTATGGTACCTCACGCACCTTTTGGTTTGCGCACCTTGCACCTCGCGTACCCCTTGGTTCGCGCACATTGCACCTTGTGCACCTTTGATCTTAACATCTTGTCCTGACCTTAGTGTGCCATGAATATCTGAGACTTACATGTCCTATGTGACTTTTATGTCACGAGGTGCGTGACTTTCGGACTTGACCGTGTTCCTGACCTGATTACCAGTATACGTGCTGGTACCTGTTCTAAGTGTGTATTGAGATACAATATTAGTATGCATTGCGGTGCTATTTAATGAGTACACTGAGGTGTGACTCTACGTGCTAAGTGATCATTCGTGTTATATGTCAATACATGTGTACCTTCCAGCACAGTCATGATAATTGGTAAGTAATAGTGTCGTGGTATAATAATTATTGTTTGTTGTATTACACTAAACATGGATCTAGATTTGGGACTCTTTGAGCCAATGTGGATTCATACTTTGGGTACACGTACTATGGTACGACATATAGGAGGATGATCATGTGACCACGATATGTAATTCCAAGATTAAGATAGGGTTAATCTAAGCAACTTAAACCGGTAAAAGCATTGGGAGGGAACAGAATCTCGAGATTGTACGTTACCAGCCACCCCAGGTCTTGTCATGACGTGTCGGGTTGGCCGCCATGGATACGGTTTCATCCGCCTATAGTGGATGACTATATCTGACTCCTACGTGCTATGTGTTATATGTTTTAGCACGGTAGCCCTACAGGGGACCGGTGCATAATCAAAGTACTACGTGTATATATAATGGATTGGCTAGCCCTGCTTGGATGCGAAACGATCTGAGGATTCCTATATATTGCATAACTAGGATAATCCAGACAAATCATAGAAAGCCGTAGGATTGATTGGCCGCTTGTAAGCCGACTTGTTTGTGATATATTTTCTTCTGTTAGCAAGTGAGGAACATGGAGTATCGTGGTGCGTGGTCCAACCCATGTCCTTGTTTGGTTGTTGGGTTGGGCTATTGTGTTGCATAGGCTATGGACCGAAGTTGCGATCAGAATCCCTTCACCTGCCCATGGTTATAGGACATATCTTATCTCGGTACGATATTGGCACAGTTTGTCCTTGTTTGATTGTAAGGGTGTCGTATTGTCTCAATGATATGGTATAAGCCTATAACTCTTGAATCAGGTCTTAATTTACTCATTGAGTTTTGTCTTATTCATTATGTGCTCCCTTGTGGTACTTACTATTCGGGGCATGACCCTGCTGGTTTTGTTTGGCCAGATATCATAGCAGTACCAGAGGATCCAGGCTTCTACCTGAACAATGGTGCACACCCGGAGTATGGGTGCCAGGGACCATGAGTGGGTTTCTTCTTCACTGCTCTGATATTTTCAATTTTGTACTTGGCATTTAGTCACTGGCACCTGTTTAGCCGACTGTTCTCGACATTAGTTTTCTTTTACATAATTGTAATTAAATCAGAATGCAGCTGACTACGGTTATGTACCTATGACTCTCGGCACTAGCTTATCATTTTGTATAGCTAGGCTCATAATTTATTTTGATGAAGAGTCGAGGACGCCTTACTGCTTTGTCTTATATGATTACTATTTACTGCTTCTTGTTTGATTGATTGAGACATAGATGCTCTGTGAGACCATAGGAGACTTGATTGTAGCATGCACCCAATTGTCTCTTGACAGCCACGATCATCGTATGACGTTTGTATGCCGTATATGGTATAGCTGGCCTAGTTACCCTCAGTATTTTGGTACTAGGGCGTGACAAGGTTTTATTGGTGGCCCATGTATGTCTATTTTTCAGACTTGTGGGGTATTACGATTATAAGAGTCTCAATCAAAACATGTTCCCCTTGATCTCCTGATTCATTTTCTCTTTCTCCCACCTTGATTGTTAACTTGATTATCATCCTCAATTCCTTTTCGTCCTGTCTTTTGATACCTTGTATCCTTTTCTTTAGGGGCACATCATTCTCGGCTATTGGAGGAGCCAATATGGGAGTAAATCCAGTAGAGCAGGGACCAGTTGGAGATCAGCAAGGGGTAGACCCTCTACCTGGACAGATTCACATCGAGAACGTTACCGAGCATGAGCTAGTTGAGCCGCAGAGGCCAGAGGTTTCCGTACCTCCAGTGATGCCGGTAGTACCAGTAGCACAAGATACACCGGCACTATTACAGATTATCAATGGTTTATTGGAGACCCAGCAACACCAGACGGCAGCACAACAGCAACAACAGACTCGACAGCAAGAATAGAATGTATTACTAAATCAGGGGTTATAGCTAGCTCTTGAGAGGAGCGTCAGGAATGGCTCAGGAGCGTCGGAAAGGTTTTGTCGACTTAACCCGAGGTACTTTGATGGTCCGGAGGATGACATCACGGCAGATGCTTGGCTTCAGGATATTGAGGCCATATTGACAGCAGCAAAGGATCCTGCAGAAGAGAAGGTTGACTAAGTCATATTATTGCTTCAGGATCTCGCCCGCGACTGGTGGGCATCGTAAGAGGTTGGAATGAGGCATCATCTTACTTGGGATAGTTTCAGTACCAGGTTCAAGGCCATATACTTTGGCGTGGTAGCTCGGTATGAGCTTCAGCAGAGATTTATCAGCCTCAAACAGGCTGGTAGGACGGTGGATGGTTATGCAGCAGAGTTGTGCAGGTTAAGTAGGTTTGCTCAGAAGATGGTGGAAACAGAGCCAGAGGTTCCAGCAGGGACTTCACTTAGAGATTATGCAGCTGGTCGAGGGACATGACAACTAGACATTCGACGCAGTATTGATGGCAGCTCGGAGGCACGAGTTTACTATTCAAAGGTTGTCACCAAGGATTGGAGGCCAAAAGAGGTCTCATACGCAGAGTGCGGGAGGAGGAGGAGCAGTACCTCGGACGTCAGTACCAGCGCCTGGCATCCGTATTCGTGATGCAACATCGGTCACGACAGTTGTGACTGCACCAGTTCGACAGCAGCAATCGAGACACCAACAACGTCAGAAGGCACCAGTGGATTGTACTTATTGTGGTAAGGAAGGGAAAACTTGGAAAGTGTGTCGTTCAGCGAATGGGCAGTGCTTGAGGTATGGAGGTTCAGACCACCATGTAGCCACTTGCCCACAGATATAGAGGCCCGGAGGGCCAGCTCAATAGTTTTCGGCGTTACCAGCTCCAGAGGTAGCACCGTATCAAGGACAAGCACTAGCAGTAAGGTCATTAGCGCAGCGTCCATTACAGACGCAGGCTCAGATGTACCAATAAGTACAACATCAGGCAAGGCCGTCGAGGCTACAGCAGCAGGTCCATGGAAGGCAGCAGTAGGAGGTTTGGCAGGATCAAAGACAGGTAGAATTTGGAGTATTTGAGCAGAGGTTAGCCGAAGGCGGTCAGATTGTGGGTAAGTTTTCAGTATTATCCATTATAATTCCTTGAGTTCTATATTCGAAGAGTGAAGGCGACTTTCTCGTCTCACTCATATGCTCTCGTATCATATGATACGTGATATTTATCATGTGTCTTGATTACGAGAGCACGTCCTGGGGAGAGTCTCGTTCTTGATTAAGTCATTGGTACCGACTTATCTCAAGCGTTGACACTTGTCCACTTTGGGAGTCAGCGTAGGACGACTTCCTACTCAACTGACTCGAAAGGCATATTTTATTCGTATATCTCCAATCACTTTCCTTCTAGAGTATAATTATTGTTTGTGCTTTTACTTAATTGTTCTTTCTTTCGTAATCTGTTCATTTGCCATGTGGTTTGATAATTGTGCTTGCTATATGTCCTGAGTGTATTTCGTGATTTGAGAGCGCGCTCGACTAGCCTTATCGAAATTCCAAGGACAAAATTTTTCTAGGGAGGGTAGAGATGTCACTCCCTGTTTCCGAAATACGTAAATTTTTTATTTTTCTGTATATGGTATCTGGCACCTGTATCTTGATTATATGTATCATGTATTTGTAACTGGCCATGGCATGGAACAGTATGTCGTCGCGGATTAGTATGCCACCCTTGTCCTTGTCTGGTTGTAGGCGTAGCTCACTACTTCGATGATAAGATATCTGAACCATGTTATGGTCCGGATTTTATTTAAATAATTTAATTAGTTGTTTCATGTAGCCTTTATTATGTCATTAGTCATATGGTTAAGAGCATGCTTAAGATTATGATTTCTTTGAGTCAAACCAACCCCTATCTATATTCTCTTCCTTACTCTCTCTCCTCAATCACTCTTTTAGTTATTTTCCTCAAGCAAACCCTTAGGCAAGTACACCGTGCACCAAATGGAGAGATTCTTGAATTTTTCATTTTTTGATTTTTTTCCTTTGATATGAATTGCCTATATTATTCTTCTCATCATCTTCTACAAGTTTATTTCTTGGAGTTTTTTATTTTAATGGCTAGTTTTGTGTAGATCTAAAACTAGGGTTTTTTGAATTTTTGTGGTTTTGATCTACCAAACTTATTATTTTTCAAAAATTACTTGTTCCATGTTGTAGGAAATTCAATTCAATCCAATTTTGCCTTCCGTCGAATTTTGACTTCGTATGAGAAAGTTATGACATTTTCGTGTTCATGGGTTTCCCATACCTTTTGGTGATGTCGGGACGATGAACAGTACCGCACGTAGCGTATTCGCTGCCGCGCGTCGCACGCCGTGCTTGCGCACAACCTATGTCGTGGGCACTTTTGCCTGTGCGCGCTGCGCAACTTGCGTACCCGCGCATTTTTCTGCAGCGCGCCCGCGTGCCGTGCTTGCGCACAACGTGCGCCGTGGGCACTTTTGCCAGCGCGCGCTGCACAACTTGTGCGTCGCGTGCCCGCGTATTTTTCTTTCGTTCGCCCGCGCGCTGTGCTTGCACACAATGTGCACCGTGGGCACTTTTGCCTGCGCGTGCTGCACAACTTGCGCGCCGCGCGGCGCGTCCGCGGCGCGTCCGCGCGCCGTGCTTGCGCACACCTTGCACTGTGGGCGGTTTGGCCCACACGCAGTACTTTTTTGTGCGCATTGCGCTGTCCACGCACTTTAAATGCGACCACCTTGTGCTATGGGCATTTTTGCCCGCGCACGCAGTGCGCCCGTGCGCAGATTGCCTTGAATGACTGTTTTTGTCCGTTTGAGCTATTTTGTAGTTAAAATCTTGAAAAACTCAAAACACGAAAGTTGTAGATCTTTATTTTGGCTTCAAGAATCTTCATGTCTCACTTTAACCAGAATTTATATATGACTTATGGCACCTCACGCACATTTTGGTTTGCCCACCTTGTACCTCGCGCACCCCTTGGTTCACGCACCTTGCACCTTGTTCACCTTTGACCTTAACTTCGTGTCCTGACCTTTGTGTGCCATGAATATCTGAGACTTGCATGTCCTATGTGACTTTTATGTCACGAGGGGTCCACATGACTTCCTGACTTGACCGTGTTTCTGACCTGATTACATGTATACGTGATGGTACCTGTTCTAAGTGTGTATTGAGATATAATATCAGTATGCACTGCGGTGCTATTTAATGAGTGCACAGAGGTGTGACTCTACGTGCTAAGTGATCATTCGTGTTATATATCAATACATGTGTATATTCCAGCACAGTCATGGTAATTGGTCAGTAATAGTGTTATAGTATAATAATTGTTGTTTGATATATTACACTAAGCATGGATCTAGATTTGGGACTCTTTGAGCCGATATGGATTCACACTTAGCGTATAAGTACTGTGGTATGACATATAGGAGGATGACCATGTGACCACGACATGTAATTCTAAGATTAAGATAGGATTAATCTAAGCAACTTAAACCGATAGAATCATTAGGAGGGAACAGAATCTCGAGATCGTACGTTACCAGCTACCCCAGGTCCTGTCCTGACGTGTCGGGTTGGCCGCCATGGATACGGTTTCATCCGCCTATAGTGGATGACTATATCTGACTCCTACGTGCTATGTGTTATATGTTTTAGCACGGTAGTCCTTTGTGGGACCGGTGCATAATTAAAGTGCTACGTGTATATATATATAATAGATTGGCTAGCCCTGCTTGGATGCGATACGATCTGAGAATTCCTATATATTGCATTACTGGGATAATCCAGACAAATCATAGAAACCCGTATGATTGATTGGCCGCTTGTAAGCCGACTTGTTTGTGATATGTTTTCTTCTGTTAACAACTGAGGAATATGGACTATCGTGGTGCGTGGTCCAACCTATGTCCTTGTTCGGTTGTTAGGTTGGGCTATTGTGCTGCGATAGGCTATGGACCGAAGTTGTGATCAGAAGCCCTTCACCTACCCATGGTTATAGGATATATCTTATCTTGGCACGATATTGGCACCTTTTGTCCTTTTTTTGGTTGTAAGGGTGTCGTATTGTCTCGATGATATGATATAAGCCTATAACTCTTGAATCAGGTCTTAAATTACTCATTGGGTTTTGTCTTATTCATTATGTGCCCCCTTGTGGTACTTGCTATTCGGGGTCTGACCCCGCTGGTTTTGTTTAGCCAGATATCGTAGCAGTACCAGAGGATCCAGCCTTCTATCCGAACAATGGTGCACACCAGGAGTACGGGCGCCAGGGACCATGAGTGGGTTTCTTCTTTACTGCTCTGATATCTTCTATTTTGTACTTGGCATTTAGCCACCGGCACCTGTTTAGTCACATGTTCTGGATATTAGTTTTCTTTTACATAATTATAATTAAATCAGAATGCAGCTGATGTACTGCCTCGTTCCGCTCAGTCAATCGGAGGAATCGGAACGCCGACGGCGTTCGGACTTAATCTTGCAACGGCTTGCTCGGAGACATCGCTCAGTCGAGGCGACCCCTCGCTCAGGTGGGTGGCTTCGGTGAACTTACCTCAGCTTAGCCTTCGCACTAATAAAATAAAAGTTTTCAAACGCACAAGTAGGCTTGATAATAAAAGATACGAATCCACATAGCTAAGGGAATAATCGCAAGTTGGGTCGGATTGAGTTAGAACATAGAAACTCCAACGGTCGGCTTAGAGTTGGTGTAAGACGTGCTTAGAAAATGACACTCGGTCTTTCATCCCGTGGCTTGGGAGAAGGAAGGTTGGTCTTCGACACAAAACTATAAATTAGCTTAAGTAGTAGGCGTCACCCGCGTAAATGCTCGATAAAGCATGCACGCTTCCACGATGCAAGGCTTGGCATAGCCTTTGCTCGTCCTTCGGGTTAAGTTGTAGGCTCGATTAAGTTAGGCAATGTAATGCTGGGCTATCAAAGGCATAGCAAGCACTGTCCCGTTCGTTCTGCGGTCGTCAAGTTACTTAGTCCCACGATCTCCAGGTCCGTCATATGAAGTATGACTTAGGCGATAGTGTCGCCTAGAATGTAAGTCAGTTTAAGGCACGAGCCACAGTCGGTACTATGGAAAGTTAGCCACGATCTATGGTACTTAAGAAACACATTATGTTCAAGTTAAGTGGGAAGGCTATGCAGTAGCCGTTCCCTGAATTCAAAGAATGTTAAGCTCGAGCGATGGTCAGTCGCCAAGAAGAAATGTGACGGGACTGTAGGTCAGTCACCGAGGCGACCCTGGTTTGGGCTCTGCAAGAGAAGTATTGTAAAACCCATATTTTTGGATTTTTGAATTATTGGCGAATTATTAGATTTTATCGCAGCATAGTTAGATTATTGGTAGTATTATTATTGTTATTATTATTATTAGGTATTCGAAAAAAATACTATTTTAAATTTATTGTTATCGGATCTTTGATTGCTGGCCCGTCCCGATTCCGTGCCCGGGGTCCGACCCCAAACCCAACTCGACTTCGAACCCGTCTCGAACTCAAATCCTTTTAAAATTATTTAACTTTGTTTTTCTTAAAGAAAGAAAAAAATAATTATTATATAAATATTTATGAAAAAAAATTAATTAAATAATAAACTACCCAAACCTACCCCCTCTCAGCCACTCACCCGACCCCCTTTTTCTCCTCCACGCTATCACCCTTCCCTTAATTCTCTCCATCACTCACAACACCATCCCCATCCCCATCACCAACAAAAAGCCCATTTCTTCCCAACAAAAACACACACACCACCACTACTCCCTAATTCCACCCCTCACCTTCACCACCATCATCTACCACTATCTCTCCTTTCCGGCCGGCCCTAACCCCGACCGACCGGAGTCGGCCCCTCTGACCCCCGCGTGTCCGCCTCCGGCCGTCCAACATCGACCCCGCCGCACGCTCCCGCTTCCCGGCCTCCCCGGCCTCCTCGCGCGTCGTGCCCCGGCCCTGACCCCCTCGACAGTACCCCCGTGCCGATCCCAAATCCCCCTGTCTCTCCTCCCCGAGCCCAACGACCCCTGTCTCGCTGTCCCGTCAGAGCCACCCCCGCAGCCTTCGTAGGCCAAGACCCACGGCCGACCGACCGTCGGACCACCCCGAGCAGACGCTCGCGCCGGATCCGGCCAACCCCTCTGGCCATGCCCCGAGTCGAACGTCCCCGGACCCACGCACCTGCTTCTGTACGCCTCCCGACGGCTCCCCGTCTCCCGGTCCAGCACCCCCTCGCGGACCCCGCTGCCGTGGACCGCTTCCCGCCTCCGATTCAGTGCTGTCCGTGCTTCCCGTGTACCGTTTCCGCTGTCTGGAGACTTCAGAGTCCGTGATGGCGCGTCCCGAGTCCGAGGCCACCCTTCGGACTCCGTCATCGAGCCTCTCGGTAAATTTCTTGCTAGTCAGAGTAGTTCGCCCCTCCCGTAGAGTCGATGATGACGCAGTCCCGGTCCCATTAAGGGATCCAGCTTCTTTATTGTTGCGTAGTGGTTATTTAACGATCCAAATTAGTTTCAGATTTGGTTTCACTATTAGTAGTTTTGGTTGCATAGTTTTTATCCTTCTGATTTTGTGCTTGGTCGTTTACTTATCATGAATTTATGCTTTTGTGTTGTGTTTTATCGGCATTTGGTTGCGATTGGTGTTTATTCGGTGGGTTATGGTATTTTGGATTGTGGTGATTCTTGGGGAAAAATATGTATGTTGGACAATGCCAAGTTTGGCTAGGTTATCCTAGTTACAGAGGAGGTGCTGCCCAAATTTTTGGAAAAATATTTAAAAATGATATTTTATAAGTTCAGTAATTTTTGTATATCAAAACCTATTTCTAAAACCCTGGTCCTTGTAAATGGTTTATAAAATTATTTCATTGTTTTTTTATTTTGGTTTTAAGTGTTGGTTGGTTAGTTTTCTGTATCCCCTGTCAGGTGACGACAGTATCGGTCGGATGAGCCTCGGCGACACGCAAACGATACAGGGAGTTCCTGTACGTTGAGGCGTTAGCCAGCAACGTGAGATTGCATGACCAAGTCTGAGACGCCCCATTTTCATAAGTTATATTTAATTATATTTATACTTTAGAACTGGTTACTGGCTTTTAGTATCTTGGTTGCAGGGCCTCGGCCTTCTGATTGGACCGTTTCACGGCACTCAGAGCTCGCCTCAGCCTTATTAATTTAATTTAGTTAAATTGGTGTAAGGGCATAAGCCCAGCTTTTCTTTTTTTTTTTGTGGCCCTGTAATTGTGTAGCTTAGGTTTTCTATTTTATTTTTTGGTTGTTGTTGGCGTAGCTAGGCGCATAATTACAATTGGATATTAATTATTTTGTATAAAATTAATGAGAATTTCTCTCATTTAATTAAAAGTGAATAAAATACTAGTAAGTTAACAAGTCCATGTTTTTATCATTTAAAGGAATTTAGTTTTATATATATTATTAAAAATACAAAGTTTTGCCAATTAAATTATAACTGCTATCTTCCCAAAATAAATCAGTAATAGGCTTATCCAATTAAATGACAACAAATGTAGCTCGCGAGGTTAGACGTTCCGGTAGATTAATTAATAACTTAAAATCTGACTAGGGTCTGTTTCTAGAAATTGCAACTAGCACACCTAGATATGGTTCATTTATGATTCTAAGTCAGGATTCTCAACTGTAGGATTTTGAGGACATATTTGACTTTCTCCCCGGTACCGACATCATGTTCCAATCATTAAACAAAGGCAAGTACGATTATGTTATCTTGCATTTTAATTAGTAATTGTTACATTGCATGCTTAAACCACATTGCTACACGGAACCCTCTCCTAGGGTTCAAATATTGATTGATATTAATTGTGGGGATATTGGAGTAGTATAGCGTCTATGACCAATACCCCTCATATTGCATATTGTTATTGTGCGAGCTTGCCCCTCTTACACACGGGGATAAGCCGTAACGCGTCGCTAGGATGCTATTGTACAACCCAAGTCGGTCATAGACGTTACCTATTCAAATCACATTGTTTCAAATATTGAATTGCTGAAAATTGCTGGAAAATATTGTTCAAAGTATTTCAACTGTTTAAAATTGCATCTTTCCATTATTATTTAGAATGTCGGATATGTACTCGTACTTGCTCCTTTCCTGACCGGATCCCTCCAATAGGTGATGTTGATGATGCTGAGCTATTGTATAATAGCTACTATGACCCGGTATTATATCTTGTGGTGTTTCCAGAGTCCTCCTTGGAGGATGCAGAACCTGAGGCCGATGAGCCGACCGTTTAGCTAGTTGTTTTTCGGTTATCTAGTTTTATTGTGTTGGAGTTTGTAGATTTTGAATTCAGTATTTTATTTCAGTACTTTTATTTCCAGTTGTACTTCTCTTTGTTGAATATTAAAAGTTTAAACAATTCATAATTTTGTATTGTGACAAATGTATGGATGATGTTGAGATTACCTGCTAATAGAAACAGCTTACTGCCGCCGTCTCACAATGGTGCAGGCTGGGCATGATCCGATTTTGACCCAACAATTTGGGATCGGGTCGTGACAAGTATGGTTCCAAACCACGGTTTGCTAAGTTTGGTTGAGTCGTTCCACAAATTAGGCCTTGCATTTACGTGGGTCTAGATGTCCTCATAGGTGCGTGGTCATGGACTACTTGTCGACAAGGGGTATTTTTTTACTGTTTCTTCGGATCGGAAAGCATGGGCCAAGGGACCGATCCGGCCAAGGAGGAAACGGGGTAATAGCCGATCTGGGTAAAAAGAAGCCGGTAGATTGGGATCTTGCTTCGGAGCCCACTGCTCGCATTTGCAAGGCAGCTTCCATCTACTAGGTAGCAATCGGTAGTGCGTGGACTTGCTTAGGAGTTAGCTACTCGCATTGCAGGGGCCGCCGGCTACCAGCCTATGTCCAAAATGGCTTGGGCAAGTGACCAATTCATATAAATGGGTCGACACGGGCGACAATCCGCATGTGTGCCTTTGGATTGAGTCTAGTTGTATGTGTGTGCAGTCAGAACACAAAGTTTGGACCTAAGATTTGGCTACAACGTAGACACCGTGCCTCGCATGAATGTGGCGTCGGGATTGTGAGTTGCCCACGCAAGTTCCACAAGTCGAGTTGGTCTCGGGTTAAGTTGAAAAGGGCCGTAGGGCAAGTTCGGTTATGTTATCTTGAGTTGCTAGGCACGACCTCAAGATATGAGGTACGATCGCGTTGTCATAACACAAGTATGGGTAAGTCAGTAAGTGGCGACGTACTGCCTCAAGGAGGTAGCACGGTCACACAAAAATGGAGTCTTACCGAGTAGTTGCGTCTTTGATTACAGGCCGAAAGGCAAGCACGACTTGATAGGTTAGCGTTGTTGCAAGCACGGGATAATCTTAAGACACGAAATAGGCCAAGACGTCTGTCCTAAAATCGATCCTAAGGCAAGAGTAGAAAGACAATCATAAAATGACTATGTTACACAAAGTAAATGAACGTGTTGGTTTTGTATGGGTGGGCGAGGAGCTCATTCTACCAGTACTGTTGAGTACTCACACCCACACAGTATTTATGTGCAGGCACAAGTAGAAGCTCGTGGCGCAGAGCTCGCTTGGATGCGTCGAGGCACGGAGTTCCATGGCGAGCGTGCGACCGTATGGAGTCAGAACTTATACGGGACATAATGTATGGGCATCGCCTTCCGAAGCATCCGCTGGTTCAAGACATGTATTGAGAGATGAGAGAGCTGAGTGACCTGTAATGTAAGAAGAGTGAGCTTCAGTTACTTGTAATCTTGGCCTTGCACCCCATTGTAATCCTTTGTTTCAATATCAATAAAATGCATCTTTTGAATGACTTGTGTTTTGTTCTAAATTTTTTCTGCTATTATTCAATGTCTCTGCTTGGGACTTCTGTACGACGACCCCGTCGCAGCCGCTGTAATCGGCAGTTATGGAATCCGCCTTACAAGAGCACAATCTAGGCTCGTGCGGCAACACGCCTTAGCGAGGAGATCGCTCCTACTGGAGCGGGACGTGACATAATGGTATCAGAGAACGGCTTTACGTCCTTGGACTATCGATTAAATTCTTTAACTCGGTTGTTTCCGCAAACTCTGAAGTGTTGCTTCCGCAAGTTGATGTCATTGATGCTCTCTCTCTCTCTCTCTCTCTCAAATATTCCATGGGATGTCCGTATAATAAGTCTAAATAATTTACAAAATATAGGAGAACAGTTTTTGATAAGAAACAAAAAGATGGTTCACGTAAGCACCGTCGGCTAAGTCGGGCTGGGCATATACACCAAATTTGTGTCGACCTTAGAAAAGTCGAGTGCAGGATTCGAATTGTATCGGACGACAACGAGTTGGACTCGATTGAGTAAAGTGGGATGACTATCGATAGGGGTACTATCGAGCGACAACAACGTCGGTACGATATAGATGAGCGTGCTTGAAATTTAAGGAATCGTTCGGACGAAAATTTGAGGAAATAGATTGTGAATCGAATGATAAGTTGAGAATTTGTTGAATGACTTCATCCCTGAGTGGTGTATGAGATAGCTTCAGGAATGTCGATCGAATGAAGATGCGGGGTGTCGATGAGTCTATCAGCAAGCGTCGTACGTATGCAAAGCCATATATTGAGTATCGATGAATAAGTTTTAGTCTTGAAGTTTGACGAGTTGATTCGAACAACCTAGAAATTGATGATGGAACGTGCACGAGATTGAGGTTTGCGCGAGTATGAAACGCAAAAATGATTGAGTAGGTGAAACTGAATCGAAGAAAAGTTAAGGTGTGCGAATGGACGACTCGATCGAGGAAATCGATAAGAATCGTATACAAAAAGTTAGCACGATCAGAGGATAGCATGCATGAAAATGATTCAAATATTTAAGAATAACTTTAAGGAATCGGGATGGATGTTGCTAGATGATTTGAGTTAGCAAGAAACGATGTGACCCAAGAAAGTGACTCGATCGAGCCAGAAATCGCACTTGCTGAACTTCGCATAAAGCTGATGGTCCCGAAGAATCTGAAGAACCACGCGAAGATGCTGCTCGTGTTCTGCCTCAGTTCGACTATAGACCAAGATATTATCAATAAACAATATCACAAACTGGTCTAAGTGGGACATAAAGATTCAATTCATGAGATCCATGAAGATCGCTGGCACATTGGTTGCTCCAAAAGGCATAATAAGGAACTCCTAATGGCCATATCGAGATCAAAACGCCGTCTTGGGTATATCCTGCTCTCTGACTCTGATCTGATGGTACCCAGACCGCAAATCAATCTTCGAAAACACAGCCGCTCCACTATGTTGGTCAAATAAGTCATCTATCATGGGCAAGGGATACTTGTTCTTCACGGTCACCGTTCCTAAACTATATGAAGGTCATTCGCGTATCCCTATCATGTTATAAGTTCTCTACGCAGGAGCTTTGTGTTCCTGCACTTTCGGTCCACCGTTCCTTAACTATATGAAGGTCATTGGCGTATCCGCGTCGGAATGGACTAACTTGTTTCTCTTTTCTTTTCTTTTTATTTTCTTTTATCACACTGGATAACCCGGCATCCTCCCCGTACGGGTTTGTTGGCCCAGTATCCTAAGGAAGTCGAACTTACCATCAATTGCGGCTTATCATATTAGTAGCAGATCGCAAGTCATACCCAAAAGATGTGCACCAACAATGATTATTCATCCCTCCTAGGCCGAACGGTCCTAGTGCCTCGGCAATTATAAGTCGTTCGAGGGAATTCATATCCCACCCGTGCACGGGCAATATCTCAAGTCCATTCGACCATGCAATGCGCGTCTTATTCAAACAACCAAACATATATTGAGTCCGTGGCTTATCATATTAGTAGCAGATCGCAAGTCATACCCAAAAGATGTGCACCAACAATGATTATTCATCCCTCCTAGGCCGAACGGTCCTAGTACCCCGGCAATTATAAGTCGTTCGAGGGAATTCATATCCCACCCGTGCATGGGCAATATCTCAAGTCCATTCGACCATGCAATACGCGTCTTATTCAAACAACCAAACATATATTGAGTCCGTGACTCAGACTTCATATCATCTCATATTTCTCACATTAACTTTATATGTTCTCACATTCTATACTTCGTTTCAATGTTCAATGGCATCATGCCCCAACTCAATGTTCATCAACCGAACGACCCAAAGGTTTCGAACATTTTCGAGGCATCATGTCACATCTGACAGTTCCGTCACATTCATGCCACAACTGTCCTCTTCGCAACAAAGCCATCTTTTATGATTCTCGTGCACGTACGTACGCCTTGACATGATTGTTCTCTATTCTTCGAGTAGTGCATGCGATGCACGCCTCGATACCGTAATTCCATGTTCTATACCGAAGTGTTCAATGTATGTTACTTCCCTTCGACTCGTGCAACTAAGGCATGCTTCGATAGGGTATTCAATGTTCTATAGCTCGTGCACTGAGGCACTCGCGTCAATATAGTCTATCAATGTTCTAGCATACTAACTCGTGCGCGGGGGTACGTGTCACGCTCCGCTCCCGTAGAAGCGATCGTCCTTGCTAAGGCATGATGCAGCACGAGCCTAGATTGCGCTCGTGCAAGGCGGGTTCCATAATGGCCGATTTCAGCAGCTGCGACGGGGTCGTCGCACAGAAGTCCCAAGCAGAGACATTGAACACGCAGCGAAAATTTAGAGCAAACACAAGTTATTCAAAGAAGCTCTTTTATTGATTGAAACGACGGTTACATTGGGGGCGCAAAGCCGAGATTACAATCACTCAAATTCACTCGTCTCATATTACAAATCACTCTGCTCTCTCTCATCTCTTGATACAATACTTAAATCCAGCGGAAGCTTCGGATGGCGATGTCCATACATTATGTCCCGTATAAGTCCAGTCTTCACGCGGATCACATGCTTCGAATCGCTAAGGAACTCCGTGCCTTGACGCATCCAAGCGAGCTCCGCACCACGAGTTTCTACCTGACGCCTGCACATGAAAACTGTATGGGTGTCAGTACTCAACTGTACTGGTGGAGTGAGCTCCTCGCCCACCCATACAAAACCGACATATTTATTTTACTTTGTGCAATACAAGCCCCTTTACGATTGTCTTTCTAGTCTTGCCTTAGGATCGATTTTAGGACCGACGCTCGACCTATTTAGTGTCTTTAGACCATCTCCGTGTCTTGCACTAATACGTACTCATACTTTGCCTCTAGACCTTTCTCGTGCTTGCATTATCAATGTACCGACTCATACTTGTCTTTCGTACCATACTCTTGGACGTAACGACTAGGTCGTGTCAAATACTTGCCCGTGCCTCAAACATCGAGGCCGTGCCTCGCAGCGTAACCTGACTTATCCAAACTCGTCTTATGGCCCTTCTCGAACGTAACGTGCAACGACTAACCAAACTTGCGAAACAGGTGTTGAGAACTCAAGTACGACGCCATACCTCATGCCGAAGCACGTGTCTTTACGTATAGCCGAATCGTAGGCTTTATAATACTTTCGGTGCAACCGAGCACACATTTGACCATTTAACGCATACCGTGCTTACACTTCCTTTGTTATGACCGACTCCGTGCATGCGGATTCACCGCTTAGCACGCCAAATATCTATATGAAAGGCCATTGGCATGACAAGCCATCGCGGACACAGCTTGGGTAGGCGACGGGTCCTTCAGCGCAGGTAGCGAGCCCCGTTGAAAGCCCCCGACTACCCACGCAATAAAAGCATACGCTGCTATAACGTCTACCTCCTAGGACGACTGGGCCCGGTGCCCCGACGTATAACCAGTCTAGGCAGAAATCCTTGTCGACAAGGTGTCCAATAACCACGCAGCTACGAGACATCTAGACTCACGTAAATGCATGGCCTAATTTGTTGGTACGACTGGAACTATACTTAGTAACTCGTGCTCTGAACCACCCTTTGCATTACGTGTATCGGGGCCGCGAGACTCCCAACCGAGGGATCGCCTCGGACTTCTTAACGTGGATAGGAACGTGAGGCTCCCAATCGAGGGACCGCCTCGAAACACCTTAACGTGGATAGGAATGCGAGACTCCCAACCGAGGGACCGCCTCGAAACACCTTAACGTGGATAGGAACGTGAGACTCCCAACCGAGGGACCGCCTCGAAACACCTTAACGTGGATAGGAACGCGAGGCTCCCAACCGAGGGACCGCCTCGAACTTCTTTGAACTCGAGGGAACGACTACTACGTAGCCTTCCAACTTAACTTGAACAAAACGTGTTCCTTAAGTGCCATGGACCGTAGCTAACTTTACATCGTGCCAACCGTGGGTCGTGCCTTTAACTGACTTCTGTCCTACGCGACGCTATCACCCAAGTCATACGTTATATGATGGCCCTTGAGATCGTGGGACTATTTATCTTGACAACCGCAGAAAGAGCGGGACGACACTTGGAATGGCTTAGGTCGATCGGCATAACTTTGCCTAACTTACTCAAGCCTACAACTTAATCCAAGGGACGAGCCAAGGCTATGCCAAGCCTTACGCAGCGGAAACGTGCATGCTTTATCGAGCATTTACGCGGACGACGCCTATGACTTAGGCAAGTTTCTAGTTTGTGTCGAATACCAACTTTCCTTCTCCCAAGCCACGGGACGAAGGACCGAGTATCAATTGAAAGCACGCTGAGCCGACTTCTATGCAGACCGTGGGACCATTTTCCATGTTCTAAGACATTCCGACGTGTCGGGATTATTCCCTTAGCTATGTGCGTTCGTAGCTTTTATATTAGCCTACTTGTGCAAGTTGAAAACACACGATTTATTAAGTGAAGGCTGAGATGAGGCAAGTTCACCGAAACTACCCCACCTGAGCGACGTCTTCGAGTCGCCATTGTAAGGCCAAGTCTGAACGTCGTTGGCATTTCGATTCCTCCGATTGACTGAGCGGGACGGGGCACTACAACATATACCACTCAGAACAAGTCTCGTCCTCGAGACTTTCCTGAAGGCAACCCATCCTACTATTTCTATGGCCAAGACTTAATCGTACACACTCCGCCTACGCGTTTCTTCGATTCCGAGCCACGCTCGTGCTTATCACTAACTTAGTCGTAAGGCACACAAACCGATCAACCAACATTCGAACTCGTCTCAATTCCATGATCGCGTTACCGTCAACATTTCTTCGAAACTTATGATTTCAAAATCCTCAACACTTTCCCGTTCCTCAAGTCTCACTTGATTCAACGTATTACTTAGTTGGATCGTGCATATATTCCAGACGTCCCGAAAATATATGCATTTCAGCCAAGCCTCGTGATAGAGAATCCGCCATCACCACTCGAGTCGGATCGTGCACATATTCGGGCGTCCCTGATATACGTGCATGTCAATCGAGCTTCATGAGTGGTGCCTCAACTATTTTCTATCGTTTCGCACTCGGACGTCTTCCGAACCGCTA
The DNA here is from genome assembly GCA_029216955.1 of Iris pallida. Classification (NCBI taxonomy): domain Eukaryota; kingdom Viridiplantae; phylum Streptophyta; class Magnoliopsida; order Asparagales; family Iridaceae; genus Iris; species Iris pallida. Next base: position 127,079 of record JANAVB010022832.1, read on the forward strand.
GGCTATGTCTTTCGTCGGCACTGGAATCATAGTTCCCAAACAACGATATCAACACTGACCCCATCTTAAGGTCAACCCAATCGATGTTACAGGGTTTTCTACCCAAGCTCGCATCACTCCGATTTCTAAACATCGAGCATCGATTCCCTACACACATGCTATTATTCGTCGCACGGGGTACGAGTCGTTCAGTAAAGCCATCCTACGATAATTTATGTTTTAACCAATTTCACGTCATATCAATATCGTTCGTTCATCAAGCCATTTCGCATAGTTTATCTCTTCGAACACGTTCGACATTAGTTCGCCTATCATTCACTCTCAAATCAAGCACGCTATGACACAATTCATCTCTAAACCGTAGTTCACATTTCACGTTTCCGAAATCATCTATTCCAATTCACGTAATCGATCACAAGGTCGTCTGACTTAACAATATGTTGCACCTCGATCTCACGCGAGTCAGATTATCCACGGTGGGCACTGTAGGAGCGTAAAAATTGCTTCAAAGAAAGAGTCATCTCATTCATAAGTGATCTGCTTTACACCTAGCAGAGCGGGTAATCTCTTTACGCCCAAGACTAGGCTAATCGCTTTACGCCTAAGCAGGCTGATCATTTTACGCTCGGGTCTACACCCATGATTTTATGCCAAGGACAGAGCAGCCACTTTTACGCTGGACAAAGCTGTCAAATCTCGCATTTAATACAAACTCTGACATGGAGATATTAATAATGGCATATATCACAAAGGGATTTGTTTTTACACAGAGACCAATGTTGTCGTTTAGTGTGTGGATTGAGCTAATTTACGCTCATACTACGGCTTCTTTTACGTACGAAGATTATACGAGCCTTTACGCTCAACAGTCGACGTGTGCGTAAAGTCTATTTGAGCTGCTTTTACGCTCAAGGTTATTTAATAACCACTTTATGCGGGAAGTCTATGTCAAGGCCATTTTATGCCAAATCTACTGTTTTACGCTCATAGTACATTGGGGCTATTTTTACGCCTTATTCTCCTCCACCAGTTTGGAACGTGGTTTGCTTACGTGGCTTTCATGCCACTCTTCTCGAAGAACGTGTGTACATGCATCCTATCCTTACTGAAGTGATGGAACACACGTCAACATATGCAGAGGATGGCTTCGATCATGGGTGGCAGTTGTTAGCGTAAAGATGGAACTTTTGCTGAGTTTTTACGCACAAGAGCCCAAGTCTATAAATAGACTTATTTTTCTCATAACGAAGGACAGAGACAGACAGGGAGAAGAGAGAGAGATAGAAGAGAATACAGAGATCAAAACTTAGAGATTTTGATTCTCCAGAGCATTCTTCTTCAACTTTTCTTTCAGAACAGTGTGAAGCAAAACAGGAAAGCATTCGGCCTCGCCACCAGTGCCCAAGTGCGTCGATACCTTTCTGGTGACTTAGTTCTTCCAGTTGTTCTACTTCAAGCAGTGATCTTCATTATCATCATATGGTCCAAGGAACAAAGTGATCATTTACGAATCAGACTTCTATAGCAATACTTTCCCAGAATCAAATTTGTACTTCTTGTACTTTTTCTCGTTTTATTTTCAAAAGCCAATTCCTTCAAGGCATTTTGTTAAGTGAAACAAAAATGGCCTTCAAGGCATTTTGTTAAGTGAAACAAAAATGGCGACTCTACTAGGGGCGACCTTCTCCTCTGACGAGGAGGCAATTGCTCAATATGATGATGTTTCGGTCGGTTCGACCAAGTAGACTCTGGTTGTGCACTTCGACCAGACTGCCTACGAAGAAATGCTCCGAACTGGGGGTGGTTCTCGCTGCTCCAATGTTCAAAAGTCTCGCAAAGCACGAAAAGTTTGGATTCCTAAATCCAAAATAGCTTCTGATCTCTCTGTTGCTGTTGATAACAAGGGAATTCTTCCCTCTCCTGTCGTAGGGCTCCCGTTCATAACAAGGCAGTCCTTACTTCGGCGTCGCTCTCTAAGAGTGACAATCTGTCTCCCGTCTGTGATGGTGTAGATGATCGGGTTCCACGCCCACTGCGTAAGAACCAGTTTTTACGCCCACTGGGTAAAAACCAAGTTTTACGCTCAAGGTATAAGAATGATTCTCCCATTTGTAATATGGCAGATTCTAATGCTTCTGAGTGTAAAAATAAGTCTCCCGTCTGTGACGTGGTAGACACACACAAATTACGTTCCTCGCGTAAAACTAAATCTCCCGTCTGTGACGTGGTAGATAATCAATTTTTACGTTTTACGCGTAAAGGAAAATCTCCTGTCTGTGACAGTGTAGATAAAATTTACAACGATGTTTGCACTTCTAATGTGGATGTACCTAAATGCATACAGCGCAAAAATGTTGTTGGTAAAACTTCTGTCCTACCCCAACAACCTTCTTATACTGCTTTACGTAAAGTACCAAACTTGCAAATCACGCGCCATGAAGATGGAGTCTTTCGTGCTCAAAAATCTCAAGATTTACGCACACAACTCCAAACGCGTAGAAATGTACAATTTGGTTCTACGAATGCTGCTAGTAATCTTCTTTACACACAGGGTACTAAACGTTTTTCTACCCCTAATGTGATAAAGAAGAATACTCCCTCCACTCCTTCTGACTTACGTGAATTTCTCATGCAAAAGCGTAAGAATTCACAATCTCCGGTGACGCTCTCCCAAGAAAAACATCATTGTGAATATCACCATGTTGTGATTAATTGTTGTTGTTCAGCTTCAAAACGGTCAGTTTTTGATCGATTGAGTTTTAATTCGCTTCAACATCAAGCTAAAGACCAAGAAAATGAGCTGTCATATGCATCAGTCAACATGGCATCTCATACTAATAGAGGACGACGTCCGAGACGGAATATATCCCAAACTCCTGGTCAACAACAGTTTAACAGACTTTTTGATTCCTTTGAAGAAGTATATCAGAATACTCGATCAAGAAGACAAAGGCAATTGCAGACTTCTGATTCAGATGCCGGGGGTACTCAATCTTTTGAGTCTGATACCGATAGTGTGGATTCATATTTCTATATAAATCCTTTCGTATCTTCACGAGAGGTTGAATCCCACACTATTGGAGATGAACCAGAGACGTCATCTGCTAATACAGAACAACGTCTCACTGCCGTTGAGCAATCACTGAAAGATATGCTTAATATGGTGCAAAGTATGCATCAGATAATTTTGAATCAGCAAATTGCTCAGCCGACGGTAATAACACTAGTACCAGTAGCAGCACAAACTCAAGATAGTCAAAAGGTTAAAATACCTTTGAATACTCAAGAGCCGGCTGTTAATCAGAAATCTGCATCTCCAGATCCCATCATTCCTGAAGATGTACCACCTCCAGTGGGGGTTACGGTACATCCAACAAGCATTCAATCAAATGTGCTTCCCCAAACCAGTGAAGCCATTCAAGCAGTGCGTGAGCTCAAAGCACATTTTAAAGTTTTGAGGCACAAAGATCAACTCCAGAGGTTAGGGATCAAGCAACCTTATCCTCCTCATTGGAATGATGTACCATTTCTACCGAAATTCAAGCCACAATCTATGGTTTTATTCGATGGAAAAGCATCTCCCAGTCAGTATATCAATTACTTTGATATTATGACTGTACATCTGCAGAAAGATGACACTCTTCTCACTCGAGTGTTCATCGGGTGCCTGACGGGTTCGGCTTATGATTGGTATCGAAGTTTACCCGACAATTGCATTTCGTCTTTTGACAAATTTAAGGCAATGTTTCTCTCCCGCTTCTTGAAGGAGGTATGGACATGAACATGTCCTCCTTGATAGAAATCAAACAAAAGGAGAAAGAAGATACTCGGATGTTCATCGAACGTTTTCGATAGGCTACTTTAAAGATGCCCCCTGGTATGCCAGATTCAGCGTTGATTGATACATGCAAGATGAATCTACGACCATCCATCGCTGTTTTTACAGGTTCCCAATTCTCCGATTGGGCTTCGTTTATCATAGCAGCGGTTTCTGCCGAGACCAATGGTAGGTTGGCTCGTGAACATGGGATAATTTTCGTCTCAGATGATAGAGGAAAGAAAAGTAATCCTGGTAATAACCCCGGCAATCGTAATGTGAAGAGGAAAGATACCCTCATGGTTAATCTTTCCAAGAATAAAACGATGCCGAATAGTCAGAATCTTCCAGGCCAAAAGAAGAATGCTCTTTTGATGAGAGTGATATCCCAGGGATATTTCAGTGTCTGGTAAAGAGTGGCAAACTTCATATTCCAGAGCCAAAGAGGCCCAATGAGGTGAATCTAACTGATAATCCCAAATATTGTATCTATCATAGATACATTAATCATCCTACCAGTACTTGCTATGTCCTGAAGAAGAAAATCCATGAGCTGATAAATGGCGGTGCTATCGCTTTAACCAATGATGACCATACAGTTACAACCAATATGGTTTCTCTTCAGTTTGGGGATTTTCCTCCACAGCAATTCCCAGATGGAATTACTCCAATTTCGAAGGCGACAATGAAGATCGTGAATATCCCGCCTGCCAGAGAAGAAAATGCAGGATTGCTGCCACTCACACTAAAGAATAGTAAAATCATGTGGGTACATCCTGACTTAGTGCCTAAATTGGAAAATGAAGGTAAAATTTCAAAATCCAAGAAGGGTAAGAAAGTCAAAACCTGCAACATGATTTTCCATGTTATTCTAGATCCCGATGACTCGAATCACCTATGGGATGGCCTTCCTTTAGAAGATAGACTGAAAGGACTGAACATCTGTCCTCCAAGTCTAGCTCCTCCTACCAAGCGCAAGCTTACTCATCAGCAGTGGCTAGCCATGAATAGTGTTCCTTTATATCGGGCACAACAAATCTTTGCTGCTTATGAAAAAGCTCTGACAGGGATTTCTCCTCGTATCCCGAATCCTTCTCCTCTTGTAGTTACAGAGACATCTATTCCTCATTCTCCTATGGATACAGAGATCTCTTCTTCTTTCTTTGAGGAACCATTTACTAAAAGTCTATTGCCCACTCACTTGTATAGTCAGCAGTCTGTTCATCTCATGAAGAAGATGGGTTATGACTTTCAAAAGACAGAAGGTTTGAATTATGATAAAGGAATACGACTTACTTTGCAGATTCAAAGTCAAAATTCCACTCTTGGATTGGGTTCTGAAGCTCCTCATAACAATCCACACAACAAGAAGGCTAAGAAAGGGAAGACAAAATCCTGTAATATGGTACTTCCTTCTCCTGAGTCTGAGGAAGAAACATTTACTGGTACAAGATCTGGAAAAGAGTACCATAAAGACTACAAGGGATCCTCCAAAGAAGTCAAAGACGTAGTGGAGACACTACCAACTCAACCCTCTCCTGTTCCTGCTAAATCATCCGTGGTTGAAAAGGGAAAACAGAAAGCAGTGTGCTTCAACGTCCCATTAAAGTCTGCTTCCAGTCAGGGGGTGGTGATGAAGCCTTACAAGTTTGATATTCTGGCTCAGTTGGCCAATACTTCGGCTAGACTATCTATATTTGAGTTGCTTCGTCTTTCCAGAGAAAGCAGAGAGACTTTGAGTGAAGCTTTACTTCAAACAGATTCATGCTTGGCTCAACTCAAGACTCCTGATAATATACCAGTGTCATGTCCACAATGTCATAGTGTGATGGAAGCAATTCCCAATATCACCTTTACACAAGAAGATATGCTGTTAAAGCATAACAAGCATGACATGCCTTTGTGCTACACCGGGTATATTGGATCCACTGAAATTGACAGGATTTACATTGATCCCGGATCCTCAATTAGCATAATTCTTCAGAGTATGCTAAGGCCCCTGAGGATCCCTACTAGTGATTTGACTTACACTAGTACTACGATAGTCGGTTTTAACTCTGGCAAGAGCAAGCCATTGGAGAAGATTCGTCTGCAGATTCAGATTGGTGATCTTCGAACCACGGTAACTTTCTATGTTATCAACTCAGACGTCTCCTATAATATCCTTTTGGGGAGACTGTAGATTCATGAGCATAATATTGTACCTTTAACTCTCCACCAATGTTTCAAATATGTGGATTCCCAAGGAGTTGTGAAGACTGAGTTTGCTGATATCAATCCCTTCAAGGGTGTCGAAGCCTATTTTTCTGATTCAAGGCTTTATAAACAAGAGCATGTGAAAGAGATATCAGATATGGTTGAAAATCAACCACCTACCGAGGATCAATCTATCAATGAAGATCCACCAGAGGAGCAACCTTTGAAGATCATAGTCAAGGGACGAATCCAATCCCAATCTATCAATGATCAACCTCTGATAATCAAGGTTAGAGGAAGAACTCAAACTTCATCTGAGGAATCAACAAATATTCCTGCTAAGAGCCAAGTTCAACCTTTTATGATCACGGTCAAAGGGCGTACTTCTTGTACAAATGATCCAGAACCACCATTGATTGTCAATCTAGGCAAATCTACGCAAAAGACGGATAATGGTCTACTGATGATTAATCCAAGACGTAGCAGTCAAATCATAAATGATGTAAATATTGATCATTTTGTACTTTTTGATATCAATGAAGATTTTCTTTTCGAGTATATGGCTGTCAAGTTTATCGAAAGAATGACTTTATCTTCTGATAATCAAAGTCATCGATATAAAGATGACATCGAGCCAGAAGAAACTTTATACATCGATCATAAAGAAAATTTTTTCCCTCCTCATATAGATGTTGGACCTTATGCTCAAAATTTCCTAACATCTTCTTCTTATCTTCTACCTGTGGCCGCTTCATCACAAGCTTGCGTAACTTTTAGACGTCACGAAGAATCTTATTTCGTGGCTCCGTCTGATAAGAAAAATAAGCGCCAAATTGTGTTTGGCCTGGCTAGAAATATCCATGTTGCTCAGGCAGATGAGCTGAAGGATAAAGACAAGGGAAGAATCCGAATTGACAAGTATAGTCAACAATCTATCAAGATTATCCAGAACATGGGATATGACTTGAAGACTATGCAAGGTCTCAATCAAGGCAAGGGTAGACGACTACCATTATATGGCGATCCGTTTTACCAAAAGACTCGTCATAGGTTGGGATATGATTCGTCCCACATGTTTTATGACGATATACAAGAAGAATTCTCTTCTAGATCTTCGCAATCATCGGATTCAGAAGAAGTCCAATCCATTGAAACTGATATGTCTCGTTCCTCATATAATGAATCTGGACAAATATTTTTAGTCAATATGGTTCAAACTGATAATAAATTAGAACCATTTGAGAATGATCCTTGCGCTCAACAGATGGATACTCAGTGGGAACTCCGTTTTGAACAACGACAGCCACCTACAGAGGATGAGGTCATCCAGATTGATGTTGGGGATGGAACTACGTCCAAACCAATATTCATCAGTAAAAATCTTGCTAAAGATGAAAAGAAGAGTTGATAAAACTTATCAAAGAATATATTGACATCTTTGCATGGAGTTATGAGGATATGTCAGGGTTAGATCCTAAAGTTGCTACTCATAAACTCAATATTCTGCCCAATGTCAAGCCTGTAAAACAACTGCAACGGCATTTTAGACCAGATATGATGGATGCAATTGAAGCAGAAGTCAAAAAGTTGATCACATGTAGATTTGTTCGTGAAGAGCAACACCCGAATTGGGTTGCCAATATTGTTCCTGTCATAAAGAAGTACGGAAAAGTCCGAGTTTGTATAGATTATAGAGATCTTAATACAGCTTGTCCAAAGGACGAATTTCTACTTCCAATTACTGATGTCATGATAGACAATACATGTGGTGTTGAACGCATGTCTTTCATGGACGGATTCTCAAGATACAATCAGATCAAGATGCATCCAGAAGATGAGAAGCACACCGCTTTTCGTACACCCCTTGGGGTCTACTGCTATACAGTTATGTCGTTTGGTCTTAAAAACGCCGATGCCACGTATCAACGGGCTATGAGCAACATCTTTCAAGAACATCTACGAAAGATAGTTGAATGCTATGTAGATGATATTGTTGTTAAAAGTCGATCAAAGGATGATCACATTCAAGACTTGAGGATAGTATTTGAATTAATGCGCCAGCATCAATTGAAAATGAACCCTACTAAGTCTTTCTTAGGGGTTTCCAGTGGCAAATTTTTAGGATTTGTCATTACTTCTCAGGGTATCCATGTTGATCCTGATAAAGTTAAGGCAATTCTTGAAATGCGTCCTCCTCGCAATCTGAAAGAACTCCGTGGCTTTCAGGGTCGTATTGCTTATATCAGAAGATTTATATCTAATCTTTCTGGAAGATGTCAACCTTTCTCCCGTCTATTAAAGAAAGGTGTATCTTTTGTTTGGGATGAAGCGTGTTAGAAAGCCTTCAATGACATTAAGCAATACCTTACAAACCCACCTGTTCTGGTACCCCGGTGGTAGGAAGGCCATTTTTGCTATATGTTCGAGCCTTGGACCATTCACTTGGCGCTCTTCTTGCACAGAAAAGTGATGTGGGTCATGAGCAAGCAATTTATTATCTGAGCAGAATGATGGTCAGAGCTGAACACAGGTATACTCCTGTAGAAAAGGAATGTCTAGCTTTAGTTTTTGTCGTCCAAAAGACAAGACATTATGTGACAGGACAGACTATTCATGTCATCTCCAGAATAAATCATATTCGGGTATTGATGAGAAAACTTAGCATTCTTAACTCCAGGTTGGCTACCTGGGCGATGTTGCTTACCTTATGACATGGTTTATGTACCTCAAAAATCAATAAAGGGTCAAGCATTAGCCGATTTCTTGGCTGCTCACCCTGTACCAAAACATCAAAATTATATGAGGACATTCCAGATGAAGTCATGGATTGTAACCTGACTTTGAAGAATGAAATATGGCAATTATATTTTGATGGGGCATCACGAGTAGGACCTAAAGGCAATATTGTCTCTGGGGTAGGAATCGTCTTGGTTTCTCCTGACAAAATGGTCATATACAGTGCCTATTCTCTCAATGAGCCATGCTCCAACAATGTAGCAGAATATAATACTCTATTGATTGGTCTCCAAGTTGCAAAACAATTGGGTATTGAATTCTTAGAAGCTTATGGAGATTCTCAATTGATTGTTAATCAAGTTAGAGGGACCTATGAGGTCAGAAATCCTGATCTCATTCCTTATCATCAAGTGGTAGTTGAATTGGTCCTTTTATTCAAAGGATTCTTCATTGAGTTTGTACCACGCTCTCAAATATGGAAGCCGATGCTCTTGCCAGTTTAGCTGCAGACCTAGCTGTTCCAATCCAAAGGCAAAATACAATTACTTTGTTGGATCGAGACTTGTTTTGTGTCAAGAATAATTTGTACATTGAACAAAGTTATACTACAGAGTTAAATTCCCAGCATAAGGATTGGAGAACCCCATTCGTTGATTATGCAGTTCATAGAATTTTGCCTGAAGATCCAAAGAAGCTGCATCAATCAAAAGACGATCGTTTCGATTTATTATGATTCGTCTTTACATATGTTATACCGTCGTTCCTATGATGGACTCTTTCTGCGTTGTCTCTCAGAAAGTGAAGCTAAATAAACACTGCGAGAAGCTCATGATGGTATTTGTGGCACTCATCAACCAGGTCCTAAATACAAGACCGCATTCGAAGAATGGGGTATTATTGGCCTTCTATGATAGCAGATGCTGTAGACTATGCCAGAAGATGTAAAGCGTGTCAGATTCATGCTAATTTTATTCATCAACCATCTGAATTTCTACATCCTACAGCAGTCTCTTGGCCCTTCGAAGCTTGGGGTATGGATGTCATTGGTCCTATTAATCCTCCTTCTATTAAAGGACATCGGTTCATATTAGCTATAACAGATTACTTTTCTAAGTGGGCAGAAGCAGTTCCCCTTGCGGAAGTGAAAACATCTAATGTGATCAGCTTCATCAAGCACCATGTCATTTATCGCTTCGAGATTCCTCGACGGATAATTCATGACAATGATCCACAATTTGCCAGTAAAGCATTTTATCGATTCTGTGACAAGAATCGAATTCAAAATTTGGCTTCTACGGCTTATAATCCAGCTGCTAATGGTTTAGCTGAAGCTTTCAATAAGACAATCATTAAACTTCTCAAAAAAGTTTGTCTCTTCTAATAAACGTGATTGGAATGAGAAACTTGGAGAGTGTTTATGGGCTTATCGAACAACAGTTCGGACTCCTACTGGTTTTACACCATTCTCATTGGTTTATGGATGTGAAGCTATCCTCCCATTGGAAATCCAGATCCCTTCTCTGCGAATATCCATTGCTAATGAGCTAACTACAGAGAATAATGATCGCTTACGACTCCAAGAACTTGAAGGATTGGATGAGAAGCGTCTTCAAGCACAATAGCACATTGAACTATATCAAGTCTGCATATCTCGAACTTTCAATCGTAAAGTTAAAGAGAGGGTATTCAAAGTTGGCGAACTTGTATTAGCTGTTCGAAGACCGATGGTGATGACTCATAAAAGTAAAAGAAAATACCAAGCAAAATGAAAAGGCCCTTATGTAATTGAGTCCGTATTTTCCAATGACGCCTATCGATTATCAAAGCCCAATGGAGATCTGCTCATGATGCCAATCAATGGCAAGTTTCTTAAAAAATACTATGTATAAAAAAAGAGAGACAGAATGAAAATAAAGCTCCTTTTATTATTTTTGTTCAAGACAGAAGATTAAGGACGAGGGTCACTCCCTTCCTTATTGAATACATAGTCAGCCAAAGCATAGAAGGCATCGTTGCCTGAGGTCATAAAAAACTTGCAGGCAGCCATCCTCAGCGTTCGTCTTCAAGAGTTTTTCCTGGCTCTACTAAGAACGCAAGGATATCTTGTGGTGGCTTGGGCGTAGAAGAGCTGTTGCCTACTTGAGTTGGGCCCACCACTGTTGGCTCAAGGGGACACATCTCATTGACGTCCTCATTTTCCTGGAAACTTCATTATTTTGCTGTACATCCTCGGAAGACATTTCCAATAGAGGAGGAGAAATAAGAATGAAATGTTACAAGCAGTTCTCACCTATTTAAAAAGAGGACTGTTGATGAACCGGACTTTGAAGATTGAGAACAACCTTTCATTCCCAAAAAGACCTGTCCGTTCGCTCCATCGGGTTCATTCATTTCAACATAGAATCGAATCAATGTTTTTTTTTCCCGAAAAATACGTTGGTTCGTCCATCGTTTTGACCCATATGTTCATGACATCTGTCTCCTTAGTCCCCAGCTACCAAGGTTTGGTTAAGCTGATTTCTTGTCTCCTGGGAAAGGGATTTTATATCTTCTATTTTATCAATTGATTAGGACGTGGGATTCGCTATTTATCATGTTTCCATGACCTCTGAATAAATACTAAATCTACTTTATTTTCCTATCTATCACTTCTATTTGACCTCTGCATAGATATTAATCTAATTTTCTTTAAGTTCATATATACTATTATGTCCATATTACCTCTGATAGTATCATATACTCTAAACAGAAAATAAGATTTCATTTATCTATCATGTCCATATTACATCCAGATAGATACAAATCATTGATCATAGAAGAATCATCATTTCCATTTCCATATCATCAAAAAAGTCTATTACATTTCTTAGACTTTCTTACAAGTTATAATGGAAACCTATTACATTCTTAGATTTTCATTCTATACACCAACGATAACCTAATAAAGATCTATTTTTTCTTTGGATCTTCTTTAACGGGTTCGTTGTTGGTGGCAATTCCTGACTGTCTGAGCTCCAGTGGCAACCAGAGCAGAAGGAATCAAACTCTGGTCTTCTCCCAGACGAGAGGAGAACCCCAGAGTATGGCAGCCCGAAGACGTGTTGCTGCCAATACAATTGGTGGATTAGTGGCGGCACCTCAGAGGAGATAGGAATGTATCCAGCATATTGGGATACGATTCCTAGTTCTGCCATGAAAGGAACTCTACTACCTGATTTCTCGGGGTAGAGTTGACTCCACCATCCAACTCTCCGTGTATAAAGGCTCTTCCTACCAACAGAGGAAGACCCTTCTATCTCACGAAGAGTTCTGAGTTGTCTGATTTGTGCGTCAAAAGTGCATGAGCTCCCTGATGTTGATGTCAGAAGAATGCTCCTCACAGCGTCAAAATCGCCAATGCCGATTCTGGAAAAGCTGCTCAGCCAAACTTCTGCAGAAAACAACAAAGAAGAAGTGTCTTAAAACAGAAGTATTATCAGATGCATATTAAACGCTAACTAAAAACAGATCAGCAAGGCTTTTACGCCAGTGCTTCAGCAAGGCTTTTACGCTAGTGCTTCAGCAAGGCTTTTACGCCTGTGATTCAGCAAGGCTTTTACGCCAGTGCTTCAGTAAGGCTTTTACGCCAGTGATTAAGCAATGCTTTTACGCCAGTGCTTCAGTAAGGCTTTTACGCCAGTGCTTCAGCAAGGCTTTTACGCCAGTGCTTCAGCAAGGTTTTTTTACGCTCGTCAAGAATTTACGCCCATGAATAGCTGTTTTCAACAAAAAAATTCGAAGACAGATATTTGCTTACGATCGGACTTACCACTTAAGTTGAATGGTTTGGCTCTAATAGGTTGAATCCACGTCTAAAGACTGGGCGTATAAAAGAACATCGTGGGAAAGCTCCGCCATTATCATTTGTTGAAGAACAACATCGCAGAAAGTTATCTTCAGAGGAATGAGTACAAGAATATATGAAACATTCTCGGCTATTTATAAAGACTGAAGAAACTGTTGGGGTGAGTCTATTTCGAAGAAGATCCTATTTAAAGGCTCTCGTAACCACAAGACAGATGCCACGTGTTGGTTTTTCTTGGGAATTAACAACCATAGAAATAGTCAAAAGAAGTGCATAAACAAGTGCGCATCAATAGATGAGGTTAGCAGCAAAATTTTATTTATAAAGGAAGAAGTGGACCCCTACAAATTAAAGATTGCAATATATAAAAATCATTATTTCTCTCCTTCGTTGGGCTGACGAAGGGAGACGCCTAGTTCGTGCATATTACGAATCCCCGAGCGGCGCATCAGATTAAGAAATGCTTCGGCATCTCCTGGCCCTTCGTATGCAGTTGGGGACCACTATCAATACGATTAAAGACGGCATGAGTTATCCAAAACACTCTAAAAGGTTGCACGCCCGCTCGAAATCAAGCCTGGAGCTCGAAGCCTCTTTATTGGTAATCTCGTTCTTCGGCGCCATGACAAAACGAGGATGAATGTCAAGAATAAAAATTTGTCCTTATTTATACAAATCAAAACAACTCTTCACATTCCTCGTTGGAAACTGCTCACTCAGGAAGATAAGGAGACATTCGAAAGTTTCGAGAAATAAATTTATCGTGATGGTCATGTGTTGACCGACATTATTTTTCTTAAAAATTACGCCGACTGTTGGATATCCCCGCCTTTACGCGGATGACGGTTGCATATCCCAAATTTTACGCTGGCAGATCAAATCTCAACTTTTACGCTTCTGTTCAAAGTGTTTCAAATTTTGGACATATTTGAAAACTTTGAAGGGGGTCTTGTAGGAGAGTAAAAAGTGCTTCAAAGAAAGAGTCATCTCATTCATAAGTGATCTGCTTTACGCCTAGCAGAGCGGGTAATCTCTTTACGCCCAAGACTAGGCTAATCGCTTTACGCCTAAGCAGGCTGATCATTTTACGCTCGGGTCTACACCCATGATTTTACGCCAAGGACAGAGCAGCCACTTTTATGCTGGACAAAGCTGTCAAATCTCGCATTTATTGCAAACTCTGACATGGAGATATTAATGATGGCATATACACAAAGGGATTTATTTTTACACAGAGACCAATGTTGTCATTTAGTGTGTGGATTGAGCTACTTTACGCTCACACTACGGCTTCTTTTACGCACGAAGATTATACGACCTTTACGCTCAACAGTCGACGTGCGCGTAAAGTCTATTTGAGCTGCTTTTATGCTCAAGGTTATTTAATAACCACTTTACGCGGAAAGCCTATGTCAAGGCCATTTTATGCCAAATCTACTGCTTTACGCTCAGAGTACATTGGGGTTATTTTTACGCCCTATTCTCCTCCACCAGTTTGGAACGTGGTTTGCTTACGTGGCTTTCATGCCACTCTTCTCGAAGAACGTGTGTACATGCATCATATCCTTACTAAAGTGATGGGACACACGTCAACATATACAGAGGATGGCTTCGATCATGGGTGGCAGTTGTTAGCGTAAAGATGGAACTTTTGCTGAGTTTTTACGCACAAGAGCCCAAGTCTATAAATAGACTTATTTTTCTCATAACGAAGGACAGAGACAGACAGAGACAGACAAGGAGAAGAGAGAGAGACAGGAGAGAATACAGAGATCAGAACTTGAGATTTTGATTCTCGAGAGCATTCTTCTTCAACTTTTCTTTCAGAACAGAGTGAAACAAAGTAGGAAAGCATTCGGCCTCGCCATCTGTGCCCAAGTGCGTCGATACCTTTCTGGTGACTTAGTTCTTCCAGTTGTTCTACTTCAAGCAGTGATCTTCATCATCATCATATGGTCCAAGGAACAAAGTGATCATTTACGAATCAGACTTCCATAGCAATACTTTTCCAGAATCAAATTTGTACTTCTTGTACTTTTTCTCGTTTTATTTTCAAAAGCCAATTCCTTCAAGGCATTTTGTTAAGTAAAACAGGCACGAATCACCATGCACACTCCCATGAGATAATCATTCTGTCAGGACGTAACTCTTGTTTGTGTCTAGACTAGTTCATTCTCGATACGCGGATTGGACCTACTCAATCCTCACATTTCATTCAGTCATCAATCGCAAGTCCTAACATTCTCGAGTTCTCCTTCGTATCAAGCCAACAAGTCGAGACAATCAAAGTTGCCGAGTCCTGATTTTTCGAGTTCGATCATTTCCGCGACATGAATCACTATGTCAGTGCTCACGTGGAACGATCGCCCCAAATCCGATGCAACGTATGTGCGAGGCTAGAGTTGCGCTCGCGCAAGACAAGACCGTCGACGTTGTGGTTATCAACGCAACCATCAAAACACGATCACTTTTATCCAACATTCATCTCAATCAAAATTCTAAGTACATCCAACCGAATAATAGCACTAGCACGATCGTCATTCACCGAGTCAGAGTACCTCCGAGTTATTGCATATCATCTTTGATACGCCTCAATACCATCGACGATATACGTAACCTGACGATCTTCGTTGGCAACAAATTATGAGTCGTACGAATGATGCTATCATCCGACTGGATAATCTCCTCGATATTCAATTTCAAGTTCGATCATTATCCTTCGAATCGTTCATAACATCAATTTCTTCAACCCAAATTCACGTATCGTTTATCCGTCTATCTTAAGTCATCGACTACGTATTTCCTCAATTCGCATTATTCCTTGCTAAATCAAACCATCGAGCACATCGATTTCAATCCTCAGAGTCGTTTACGTAACTTCAAAGTCAAACCTTTCGTGCACGCTATCTTTCTGTCATGCTATCTTTTCGTATACTATTCGTATCAACTTCTTCAATCAAGTCATCCATTTGTTTTATCGTTTAGAATTTCCATTCAACCATTTCGTAACTCGCACTATCGTTTACAAATCATCCGAACGATATCTCGTTTGCGACTCTCGAATCATGACCAACTAAGCGCTACTCTTCTAAGGCCTTGCGATATCATCGCTTGTCGACATACTCGTACTATCCGTAAATCCTCTGGTTCCGCTCGAACAATTTCTATAACGTCCATACACCACTCAGGGTCAAGTCATTCTACAAATCCTCAAAATTATCATTCAAATCAAAATCGACTTCCTAATCCCGTTCGAACCATTCCTCGAATTTCAAGCACGCTCACTATAGCATAGACGTTATCATCGCCGATAGCACTCTATCGATAGTTACTCTAAGTGTGGTTTCGTTTCGACCGAGCGGTATTCAATATCGCTCGCAACCGCTTGCACCAAAAGTCTAGTGTGCGCGACACGCGGCACAACTTAGCCGAAAGGCGTGGCTAATCATCCGTATGGACTATACTCTGAATTTTCACGCTTATTGCTAATATCGACGTAGGACTCGTTAGGCACGCACGCGACTCACTAACTTTAGCACGTGTTTTCTATCAATCAAGGTCGGCACCGTTCGGCCCAAAGGTCATCGCCTATCGATACGTTCGATTGAACACATGTACGAGCTTTTGAAAATATTAGATTATTGTATGGACATGCCGAGGGACGTTTGAGAGAGAGCACACCAACGATATCGATATACGGAAGCAACGTTTCAGAGTTCGCAGAAACAACGGAGTTAAAGAATTCAATCGATAGTCCAAGGACGTAAAGCCGTTCTCTGATACCATTATGTCACGCCCCGCTCCCGTAGGAGCGATCGTCCTCGCTAAGGCGTGATGCCGCACGAGCCTAGATTGCGCTCGTGCAAGGGGGTTCCATAACGGTCGATTTCAGCGGCTGCGACGGGGTCGTCGCACAGAAGTCCCAAGCAGAGACATTGAACACGCAGCGGAAATTTAGAACAAACACAAGTTATTCAAAGAATCTCTTTTATTGTTATTGAAACAACGATTACATTGGGGGCACAAGGCCGAGATTACAATCACTCAAATTCACTCGTCTCGCATTACAAATCACTCTGCTCTCTCTCATCTTTTGATACAATACTTGAATCCAGCGGAAGCTTCGGATGGCGATGTCCATACATTATGTCCCGTATAAGTCCAGTCTTCACGCGGATCACACGCTTCGAATCGCCAAAGAACTCCGTGCCTCGACGCATCCAAGCGAGCTCCGCACCACGAGCTTCTACCTGACGCCTGCACATGAAAACTGTGTGGGTGTCAGTACTCAACTGTACTGGTGGAGTGAGCTCCTCGCCCACCCATACAAAATCGACACGTTTATTTTACTTTGTGCAATACAAGCCCCTTTACGATTGTCTTTCTAGTCTTGCCTTAGGATCGATTTTAGGACCGACGCTCGGCCTATTTAGTGTCTTTAGACCATCTTCGTGCCTTGCACTAATACGTACTCATACTTTGCCTCTAGACCATTCTCGTGCTTGCATTGTTAACGTACCGAATCATACTTGTCTTTCGTACCATACTCTTGGACGTAACGACTAGGTCGTGTCAAATACTTGCCCGTGCCTCAAACATCGAGGCCGTGCCTCGCAGCGTAACCTGACTTATCCAAACTCGCCTTACGGCCCTTCTCGAACGTAACGCGCAACGACTAACCAAACTTGTGGAACCGATGTGAGAACTCAAGTACGAGCCATACCTCGTGCCGAAGCACGTGTCTTTACGTATAGCCGAATCATAGGCTTTATAATACTTTGGGTGCAACCGAGCACACATTTGACCATTTAACGCATACCGTGCTTACACTACCTTTGTTATGACCGACTCCGTGCATGCAGATTCGCCGCTTAGCACGCCAAATATCTATATGAAAGGCCACTGACATGACAAGCCATCGCGGACATAGCCCTGGTAGGCGGCGGGGTCCTTCAGCGCAGGTAGCGAGCCCCGTTGAAAGCTTCCGACTACCCACGCAATAAAAACATGCGCTGCTATAACGTCTACCACCTAGGACGACTGGGCCCGGTGCCCCGGCGTATAACCAGTCTAGGTAGAAATCCTTGTCGACAAGGTGTCCAATGACCACGCAGCTACGAGACATCTAGACTCACGTAAATGCATGGCCTAATTTGTTGGTACGACTGAAACTATACTTAGCACTCATGCTCTGAACCACCCTTTGCATTACGTGCATCGGGGCCGTGAGACTCCCAACCGAGGGACCGCCTCGGACTTCTTAACGTGGATAGGAACGCGAGGCTCCCAACCGAGGGACCATCTCGAAACATCTTAACGTGGATAGGAACGCGAGACTCCCAACCGAGGGACCGCCTCGAAACACCTTAACGTGGATAGAAACGCGAGGCTTCCAACGAGGGACCGCCTCGAACTTCTTTGAACTCGAGGGAATGACTACGTAGCCTTCGAACTTAACTTGAACAAAACGTGTCCTTAAGTGCATGGACCGTAGCTAACTTTACATCGTGCCAACCGTGGCTCGTGCCTTTAACTGACTTCTGTCCTACGCGACGCTATCACCAAGTCATACGTTATATGACGGCCCTTGAGATCGTGGGACTATTTATCTGACAACCGCAGAAAGAGCGGGACGACACTTGGAATGGCTTAGGTCGATCGGCATAACTTTGCCTAACTTACTCAAGCCTACAACTTAACCCAAGGGACGAGCCATGGCTATGCCAAGCCTGCGCAGTGGAAACGTGCATGCTTTATCGAGTATTTACGCGGATGACGCCTATGACTTAGGAAAGTTTCTAGTTTTTGTCGAATACCAACTTTCCTTCTCCCAAGCCACGGGACGAAGGACCGAGGGTCAATTGAAAGCACGCTGAGCAGACTTCTATGCAGACAGTGGGACCATTTTTCATGTTCTAAGATATTCCGACGGGTCGGGATTATTCCCTTAGCTATGTGCGTTCGTAGCTTTATATTAGCCTACTTGTGCAAGTTAAAAACACACGATTTATTAAGTGAAGGTTGAGATGAGGCAAGTTCACTGAAACTACCCACCTGAGCGATGTCTTCGAGTCGCGTTGTAAGGCCAAGTCCGAACGTCCTTGGCGTTTCGATTCCTCCGATTGACTGAGCGGGACGGGGCACTACAGCACGAAATGACTCATGTGTTGAGGCACTTGTCGATACAGTTATCACATGTTCTTATGTCTTGCACATCGAGGCGCTCACCTTTGCGATATTCAATGTTCCATAGCGACTCGTACATTTGATGTACGTTTCATTTCAATTTTTCTATCTAGTGTTCGACACGCACTATGTTCATCTCTCGATCGAGCCACGTCTGTGGTCTCGATAGATTAACTTAGCATACAACGATATATTTTACTTAGGCATGAAGGAGTAGAAAAGAGAAGTCAAAAGTCCCCCCCCCCCACCTTAAGCCGATACGTCTTGTCGTTTTGCCGAGCCGATGCGGCTTGATTTTATAATTTGTTGCGCAGCCAACTCTTCTGACTTGGCCATTCGAACACTTTGCGCTACGTTAAATTATCCAAGTGATTTGGCCTACCGAGCCTATGCCTCAGTCTGTTGCGAGACGGTGATTTGGTTTTGCGAACCTATTGTAAATAAGGCAAAATATCGACCTCTTATATTTCAGCGTAAACGTATAGCCTGCACACGAAACCCTAAAATTAATACTTGTCCGAATCGGATTAATGCCTTGCGTCGAGATTCGGTTTCTTAGAATCTTCGAGCTGACTCAATGCTTTCTCTCGGGCCAACTTAACACTTGCATCGATCTTACCCGATGTGTTCCTTGGGTCCACGTAACTCTTTGCATCGATCTGACTCGATGCATTCTCGGGACAAGGTAACTCTTGTATCGATTCGCATTGATACCTAATCGGGTCAACGCGACTCTTCGAGTTAACGACTCAGCATAATGTACCGTGCGGAACGGGACATTACAGTATACGATTTTGGTTTTGGCCAATAGGGAGGATGGACACGAACCGAGAGAGAGACGTAGTTCAAATCACGTGCCACGTCCACGTGTCCCCTCCCATTGGTCGATTTTGGGATGCTGACGTTAACATGAGTGTTGGTTGAAAATTAGCACAAAACATATTTATTATGGCTGGGCGTTCGGTTCCATGATTCGTGTTTCCGACACGGTCCGAGCCGTAAAATGTCCAAACAAGTCATTTAAACGAGACGGAGCGGAGCGGACGGGTCATGTGACATTAACGGGTCGAGGCGAGTCCTATTTTCATAATAAACGAGGTCCGGGTCTAACTCATTTCTTGGGGTAATATTTTTTTTTATCAATTTCTGAAATTTTTTGTTACTATAGTCTATAGATAATACAACATGTTATTATTTAGTAAACAAATTCTAGAAATTTTGGGAGACATTAGACGTGTTTTTCTTATAGATATATATGTAAATTATTATTATAGTTTCTGGAAGAAAAAAAAAAAATTTGGACCCGCTTGGATGCACGGATCGGTCCAGTTCGGTTCCAATTTTTTGGATACGACGTCCTGTTCTGCTCCGCCAACTAATAGATTTGGTCTGGATCCATCAAATTTGGGTCCGATTCGACCCATGTCCAGCCCTATGTTTGATCCGACTCCCGAGACAAAGCAAAAATTCTTAAAAGTTTGATAACAATTGTTCGTGATAATAAATTGGTTACACCTTCAACAAACAGAATTTTCCTCAAAATTTTCTACTCGTCACGAGGTCTTCTCCAGAGAGGAACTGAAAGCGTCCATCTTCCATTGTACAATTCCATGTGCAACGCCATGATCATATTATTTTCATGTTTTGGAAATGGAACAAATTTTTGCACTGTCAGAAACAATTCTTCTAACGTCGAATCGAATTGGAAGAAAAATATTGTAACGAGCAACAAAGTCAAGAAGAGCTAATGCTTGATCCTTGGCTGCTGCTATGCTTGTGGACCCAATAGACGAACATAAGTTACTCATGGACCATTTCTTTGGCAGAAACCACACTTTATATTGTACTTGGGCCACCTTTTAAATCATTGTCACACTTTGTTGTACAGAGAACAATAAATTGAATTAAACTGTTCGTTCCTCTCTGTGCCCTTTTACACAGTTTTATTTCTTTGAATTTTGTTAACATGTATTCTAAATGTACATGTTAATATATTGATAATATATATTTTATATGAATATTCTTATCAGCACATCTATCAATACATCTCTTACAGCAGGTGGTCCTGGTCAGGACAGTCCTAGCAATGGCCCAGGCTCTCAGGCGAAAGAAGTACCAACATAGATCTATTTACAGTAGTATGTATCATGTGTCATTCTTAAGGGAAGAAAAATATTGTAGTATAGTGATTATAATGTTAAACTTATATTTAAAGGTCTTGGCTCAAATCTTTGCACTACCTATTAGGGATTTTATGGGTTTTTAGGAAGAGGCTCAAAAAATTCCAATTGCTCATAATATTAGTGATTTATGGGCTTTTAGGAAGAGGCTCTAACTTCAAGAGCGAAATATCCGCATGCTCCTTTCAAACCGGATAAATAATGTGTTCTTTCATTGGTTCTTCAGATTTGTACTTGATACAAGTGTTTAAAATATCGGACCGAAGATCCAACCGAACAAAGTACTAGGTCGGATCAAATCAGTTCAACCAGTTAATTCAATCACTCAGTTAAACTAAGTAGTCCAATTTTATTTCCTTCTGGATATGATTTTACAAAAATATTCATTTACAATCAACTTTCGAAAAAAACAGTGGGTCAACACTGATCCGGCCTGAAAAAGCTACGGATTTACGGATCAACCAGTTGGTTCGGACTGTACGGTTTTTATAACACTACTGATACATGCACACCCTCAAAAAGCCTATTAATAGTTATTGTTTTCATGCATCTTGATTTTGATAGTAGTAGATTAGGGCTATGACCTACAAATACTAAAAAGAACTATCCTTTTTAACAACTCTAAAAGTGAGAATTTTTTTTGGACATTCTAAGGATCATGCTACTCGGTTTTTAAATAATAGTGAGGTCTAAATCTAAAAAAAAATATTAGTAATATATGTATGTTAAATTTTTGAAGTCATATAATATTTGGAGTTTTGTGCTATCACACAATTATATATGCTCAGAAATGACTCTGAATATTAGGGGGGCACTGGATCATAAATAATCTTACACTTGTGGAATACATCTATTAAAATTAACGAAAATGTTTGCCGAAAACGGGGGGGGGGGGGGGGGGGGGGGGGGGCGGAACCGCGCATGGAACTGCACGAGGCCTCCCCTATTGGCTCCAAACAATCCATGTTAACAACGAATCCTACTTCTGTCAATAGAGCTGCCACATCAGCGCGGTCCATCGTGTAAGACTCCCATCTCAGTTGGGCAAGCAGCGTTGTAAAATTAAGGGTTATTTAGTAATATGGTCTCATATAATAGTCGATATTAGAATTTGGGTCTTAGAAATGACCGACGTTAGGATTTGGTTCTCCAATCATTGTTCAAGTAGGCAACGAAAGTGATTTGGAAATCCAAACCTTAACGTCACTCATTTTCAAGAATTTTAATTTTAACTATTATACGAAACCCTACTACTAAATAATCCTAAAATAATTAGCCAACATAATATATAAGTGGCTTTGGACTTTGGAGTATTGTACTGTTCCATAGGTGGACCCAAGTTTCCAAAGATGCCAATGCATGTTAGGATTATAATATACCAATTAGTAGTGCTTAGATTAAGAACTTTTGGTCAACTTATGTTTAACTAAGACATAGTTGAGACACCAAGAAAAGTTTTGAGATATAGGGAAAGTTAGTTGTCTATCTGAAGCAAGACGGTGTTCTCTAAGCT
>JANAVB010022833.1:0-19546 GCA_029216955.1 Iris pallida
TAGCATAATGTAGATTATATAGGTAATCAACATTAGGGATCTAGACATGTAATTAGCAGCATCTAAATAGATTAAATTAGCTACCAAAGTTCGATCTCAAAACTGAAAAATTGCAGGATTTAATACACTGATTTCAGAAAAAAGGTAAATGACAAATGATGAATAAAATCAAACTAATATGCAATTAAAATAGTTGGTAAGGAAACATCCCATGTGTACAAGCCCCACACTTCATTTCGTGTCGTCGAAAGCCGGACACGGCGTGTCCACCATAAAACAAACACTTACAGTGCACAAAACAGACACAGTGAAGAGCACATGTTCACGCGTGTCGTGTACACGACAGGAACTAGGACACGTGCTCGTGTCAGTGGGTGTGCCTAGGGTAGACCTAGGTCTGACACACCCTGAATCGTGTCCTCGTGTCAGACTGTACAAGCCGTGTCAGTGAGGGAAAAACCAGTGCATAGTGTCAATGTAATCCCAAAGTGAGGCCTCGTGCGTGTCCGACACGAACCATTGGACTCGAGACTCAAGAGGAGACTGTCAGTCATTGCCTCTTGGTCTATGCCAAGTGGCACGAGTCCAAACTTCGTGTCCAGCGAGCACTCATACTAGAATAGCAGGGGACTCGCCTAGGCCGCGCGCGCGGGTGCAAACACATGTGCACGAGTGTCAAATCGACACGACACGAACTCAATACAAGCTCAGAGCAATAGAAACGTGTAAGCGACACTAAAATACATTTTTCCATTCAAAAAGTTTCACAAAAATAGAACGAAATGTCCATTGGGGCATTTCGTCAAACACCAATAGCCATCTCTGATACGTGTCCGATACGGACACGTACAGGACACAAAATTCTACAAATCCTATTCCTACAAGGTCAGGATACTTAGGGCTAGGCATCCATGCAATTAATACCAAATTTTAATGGTTGGATTAGGATTTTACCTATGGTGTTCTCTAACACAAAAACCCTTTGAATGAGGATTTCCAAAAGCCACCAAACTCCTTCAAATTGGTAGAAAACTGAGAATAAAAAATTCCAACAGCAAAAAAACATCAATTAGAACCTTGCAATTTGTTTGGATTAAAAAGGAGTTAAAATGGATTTTCTAGGGATTTTTGAAGTTGGAAAAAATACCTCTTTCTAAACTTGCTCTTTCCTAAAGAGGCTAGCCCTAAATGGAAGAGAATACTTATAGGAGGGGGTTTCCCAATGGGTGTAGTGGCTGGACAAATAGTATTAGGGTTAGGGTTAGGCATTAGTTAATGGGCTTTGGGCCTCTATGGCTAGTTATTGATTTAATGTTTAATCATAAGTCATGGTTTATGAATTAAAGGATCTAGCTTAAGTCAAATAACCATACCATGGGTCAACTCTAGTATAACTAGGGTTGCATAACCTAACCAAGTCCAAACTCAACTAGGGTTAGCTCCTAGGTTAGTCTACCATGGTCATTGCTAGCCAAAGTCAACCTAGTCAACCCTCATTCAAACAATTCCAAAATAAATTCTAAAAAATCCCATAAATTCAAATAATTTCTAATAAGTTCAAATAAATCCTAAAATGACCAAAATATCCTCTAGGCTAAAATGTACTAGTTAAACATCCTATTCACATGGCTAGGCTCTAAGGTACACTAGTCAATCACCAAAATCATAAGTCATAACTTAAAATAGTTTTAAAAAAAAATACCAAAAATTATATTATTATTTAAATATCATACTTAAATAAATTAAATTACAAAATTTCAAAATTACTCTCATTTTAGAAACTGGGTGTTACAGTATGTGGCCAGCGACAGGACCATAAAAAATGAGTTTACTGATATCGACCCATTTCGATGACTCGAAGCATACTGTACAGATGTTGAGCGGTACAAGTCAGTCACATGGGACGATGATGCCGACGATGAGGCAGATACTTATCGAAAGCACAACTGTAGAGAAGAACCATTGAAGGTTCGATTAAAGGAAAACTTCCCAAAACATCAGCTCCTCTCGTCATCAAGCTTCGAGACAAGGCTCCGGTTCGGTCACCCTCGACAATATCAACCGTTAGCCAGGAGCCTGTACAAATAAGGCTTCCCTGGAAGGCCCCAAGGCCAACTCTGAAGTCGTAAGAACCTCCGACTACAACCCCCTTGGTAGTCAAGTTAAAGGGAAAACTGCCTCCACCTTCTCCTATAGTATCCCTAGTGCTCACAAATGAAGAGTTGGAAGAAATGTGTGCCAATACTGAGGCACACTCTTTAGTTGATGTAATCGCTCGGGATAAAATTTTGTATTTCATTAATAGGAAGTTGTCTTTGAATTCCCCTTTTGCGTATTAGAACACTAGGTATTTCTTAGACAATGCTCTATATATGCTACAAACACAAGTGACAACCGCTAGTATTGCAAGCCGAGTTATCCCTCCTCAAGGTGCCTACATCTTGGTTACAGCAAGAAAGAAGGAGGAGGAACCCATCATCTTCGGTCGATTGGAGCATCCTCAACAACTGGCTCCGGCAGAACCAGAACCCGATAATGGCAAGATGCAACACTATCATTACACTACTCAAGCCAAACACCTTATCCAGAAGATAGGCTACGACTGGAACAGCAACAGAGGACTGAACTATGGCAAAGGCCTACGCCTTTCCTTACGACTTCGTGCTCCAAAGAAAAGTCGCAAAACTACTACCAATGCACTCGTCGGGGTTGGGTTACGTTACACCCACAACAACTTCAGAGAGTTTAGGGCCGAAGCTCTTGATACATTCACACTTTCTAACTCCTCAACTTGGAACTCCGATACCTATCGGCCGAGCCTTCAAGAAGATATTATCCGTCAATATGGTCTTGCAGATCCTCAGTCGAGAGAAAGACCAATATTTGAATTCTTTGAAGATAAACCCTGGCTCAACGCCTGGGATCCCAATGGGAATGGCACTTCGAATCACTAAAGATGAAGTCGTCTAAGTCATGCTAGGAGATGAGGCTTCCGAAACCCATCTTCATCTACAAAAACTTGACGGAAGAAGACAAGGAATCTCTGATACAACTTCCGAGAATACATCGATGTCTTTGCTTGGAGCTATGAGGACATGCCAGGTCTAGACCCGCAAGTTGCCATGCACCGTCTCAACATCTTGCTCGACGCTAAGCCAGTCAAACAGCAACACATCATTTTGCCCCAACGTCATGGATGTTATTGAGAAAGAAGTCGACAAACTCATGGAGAGTGGCTTCATTCACGAAGAATAACACCCGAACTGAGTGGCCAACATTGTCCCAATCACGAAGAGGAACAGAAATATTTGGGACTGTATAGACTTTAGGGACCTTAACTTGGGATGTCCAAAAAATGAGTTTCCCCTCCGATCACCGACGTGATGATCGACAACACATATGGCTTCGAGCGCATATCCTTCATGGATGGTTTTCAAGCTACAACCAGATCAAAATATTCCTCAATGATGAGTGCATACTTCATTCCGGACTCCAAAAGGGTATATTGTTACATAGTGATGCCCTTCGGTTTGAAGAATGCTGGAGCAACATACCAGCGGGCTACGAGCACCATATTCTGCAAGCACCTCCGAAAGATGGTAGAATGTTACGTTGATGATATTGTCATCAAGAGCAAAAAAAATCCAGTCATTTGGATGACCTAAGGACGATATTCGACTTAAAGCGGACACATCGACTAAAGATGAACCCGACTAAATCTTTCCTAGAGGTTTCCAGTGGCAAGTCCCTGGCCTTTATTGTCATAGCCAAGGGTATTCATATTGACCCTAAAAAGTCTAAGACGATCTTGGACATGGCTTCCCCAAAGAATCTCCATGAGCTTCGAGGCCTACAAGGACGCCTGGCATACATCAGAAGATTCATAGCAAATCTCTCTGGCCGATGTCAACCCTTCACCAAACTGATAAAGAAAGGGGTTTCTTATGTATGGACCAAAGAATTCCAGCATGCGTTCGAACATTAAGAAGTACCTCACTAGTCCTCCAATACTAGTAGCACCGATCGTAGGGAGACTCTTTCTGCTATACATTCGAGCTATGGACCATTCTCTCCCTGCTTTGCATGTCCAGAAAAGTAATGGAGGCCACGAACAAGCAATCTACTATCTCAGCAAGACCATCATTGGGGCCAAGCATCGGTATAATCCTGTAGAGAAGTAGTGTCTTGCTCTACTCTTCGCCATCCAGAAGACACGACATTACGTGGCCGGACAAACAATCCATGTCATCTCTCGAGTCAACCCCCTCAAGGTCCTCATGACCAAGCCTGGGGCCTTAAACCCGCGATTGTCCATATGGGCAATACTTTTGACTCCTTATGACATGGTATTTGTCCCATAAAAGGCAATCAAAGGCCAAGCATTGGTCGATTTCTTGGCAGCACATCCTATGCCAGAGACATCGAAGCTATATGACAACATTTTCGATGAAGTCTTAGATTCCAATGCCATCTCAGATAACTCGGTTTGGCGTATGTTCTTTGATGACGCTTTAAGAACAGGACCCAAAGGCGAGATTATCGTAGGGGTCGAAGTCGTTCTCTTCACTTCTGATGGCCTGGTCATCCACTGTACATATTCTCTCATAGAGTCGTGCACCAATAATGTTGCTGAGTATACTGCTTCATCATTGGACTCCAGCTCGCTAAACAGTTAGGGTTTGACTACATCGAAGCTATAGCGACTCAAAACTTATTATTAACCAGGTTCGAGGGCAATACGATGTCCATCATAATGATCTGATTCCTTACACCAGGCAGCAATCGATATCATTTCTACCTTCATAGAGTTCTATATAGAATATGTCCCTCGGTTGCAAAACTTGGAGGCCGACGCACTCGCTGGCCTCGCACTTCTCTGGCAGCTCCGGTTGGAACCCAATATACTATCACGGTAATGGGGTGAGAGCCAGTTTGTATAGGAACAAATTGTAAAGCGTAATACTCTAAAGGAGGGTGAATAGAGTAGGTAGCAGAATTTAGCTAATTAAAAATGCTAGCAACAAGATCAAATAATATATCACAAGTATGTAAAATGTAAAGGCAGAGATCAGAAAGTAAATACAAAGACAGTGACGTATACTTATTTCCTCCTTGTGAGGACTATGTCAGAAGAACTCTAGCTTCCAGTTGAATCCACCATTGGAAAATACTTCAAGTTTTCATATAAAGGTCTTGCAACTTCTACAACGCGAGCTTTGATACGAAGTACTCGACCAACTTCAATTATGAAGTGTCTTTCTTCAATCAAGCCTATGACTATAATCTCTCTGAAACTTCTAGACCGTACTGCACTGCCATATCGACAAGAGGATTGTAACTGGCTTAGGATTTGAAAATGAAAGCTTTTAGAACACTTTGGAAGACGTTTAAGCTTAGAGAGTAGAGATAAGAAAGTGAATGGATGCGTTGAAATGATTGAATCCTTCTCTATTTATAGGTTTTCCAAAGTCAGAATTCTGACAGAATTCGTACAGAATTCGGGTAGAACTCTTTGAAAGAATCTCAGCAAATAGCCTTTGCATCCGTAACTGCAGGTGGACCAAGTTCAAACACAAAATGGTACTAAAAGAATTCTGGCCGAAATCTGGCCAAATTTTGGTTGAATTCCTCTGGGGCCAATTTTGATTTTTTGGATGTTTTATAAAACAGATTTTGGTTTTGGCTTATTAAAAAGTTTAAGTAGTTAGGAGCTTTTATAAAATGGACTATTTTCAAAATATAGGATATGTTTTAGAACATTTTAGGATAGCCTATTTGCCAATACGACTCGGTATACAAAGTATTCCTAGTCTCAGTAAATACAAAATTATATTAAATATGAAATACATACTCATACGACAAAAAAAAGGCTCAGTCTTGATCATATAGGTAGCAGTTCTTTAGCATTGTCCAAGTAGTCCAAGTAGCCCTTATATCGAGACAGAGTTAGATAAATTATTAATATCATGTTCGACCATGACCAATGCGCCAACAATCTCCCTATTTTGATAATTGACAAACCTTGACCGATATAACATCTTGATCGTTTGATTTGAAAAGAATCAAAATAGTACTTGTTCAACAATGGTACTTTACTGTATCCTCAGAAGAAAAAAAATCTATTATTGTTCATGCAAAAGATGTTAGATCCATTTTCTCCCCATTGTCACTTAGCAAAATAATTGCAAAGAGAGAAGCCCCCCCGCAATTTATGCATAAGAAACAAACGTTGAAAAATACAAAGAAAATATAGAAGGATAAACATGTATTTCACAGGCAGTTTATATATTGAAGCATAAGCTAAAAGAAATAATGTTATACATAAACAACATGAAATAAGGATAGAGAATAGTACTAAGCTGAAATAGAAAACATGCTAAGAAAAGCATAAACGATATTAAAGATACATCATCTCAGCAAATAAAGTCTCAGTGCTAAAAAATAAAGTGCTATCTTGGAATGTCACAGCATTTCCAATTAAACATAGACAAATAAAGAGTTTAACTAGAAAATATCTAGACAAAATATATCACGTCTATATCAGAAATCCTCAGAGTCATCATCATCAACAGCGTCAGCAGTGCCACTATGTCCCGATAGACTAGCTATAGAAGTGCCAGCTCTAGAAGGGTGTAGAGTAGCACCAGAACCACGGTACCAAACATATGCATTATCGGACTGGAAGAGATGACGTACTGCCATCATCCTCATAGCGGTAACCCGATACAGCTGGATCTCGAGTTAGAGAGGTGGCAAAATGACCAGTCTAAGCAAATCGGAGGTCGGCAAATGAATAGGCGAGAGCCTGAAATCGACTGGCATCACGGAACTCGCGTTCCCTAGATGTGTCTATAATAAACGCTCGCAAATTCGACAGATGCTGATGGACACCCTCATAAGACATAGGGTAATCCTGAGGAGATGGAGTAGTAGGAGGAGCAAGAGGAACGGCTGCACTGTGACGTGACAGCTGAAGATACTTGGGCTCAGAGTCAAGAGTGCAAGTGGATAAGTCAATATCAAAATGCTGGAAGATGATTAGAATAAACATCGCGTAAGCTAGGTCTATGCCTTTCGCGACAACGTACCATCATCTGAATAATAGTTTTCGGGACATAAAATGAATACCCTTAAGAATGTGATAAACGGCAGACAGTTGAAGGGTGGTAACATCATATTTTGAAGTAGATTTGGGTAAAAGAGTGGAATAGATAATGCGATGCAATTCATAGTTGAATAAGTTTAAGTTAGCAGCCTTGAACTTACCAGAACGAACACGGATAGGAGAACAGAGTTCGTTCTTAAAACTGCTTAAAGTTGTGCATGCGAGAAAATCAAATTCAGTGATATCATCAAGCGGGGCACCTTCGTTAGGAATACCAAAAATTTCTGCTAAGAGGACATCTATGAACTCGATAGTAATTCCATCGACATGAGTTATTACAACAAAAGTGTTCAAAGTAAAATTACAATAAAACAGTCTAATAGTATTGGTTGCAATGGGATATTGGTGAGTGACAAGTTGGTGCAACCCCAATGCCTCAAAGAATGGATGGTGTTCAGGAAATACAGTCCATTTGATCGGTACGCCGGTACATATTTTATGAACCAAGAAATCCGCGTACCATAATAAGGATTGATTATAAGTGTCAAAGAAAAACTCATTATATGCACCGTCGGCTGATTAGACCGGAGAAAAGAGTGAATCCACCTTAAGATTCGAAGACGAAGCCTCTTCACTGGTTGCGGTCTTCTTCCTCTTAAAGGGATTGAAGTTCATAGGCATTGTGTCTAAAAAAGATGAAATATAAGAACTTGAAAGAGAGGAAAGGAGGAGGTTATACCTTCCAAGATTTGAGTATGTTATAGATGACGAGAATATCCGCACAAATCCAAAATTTTGATTGATTT
This sequence comes from Iris pallida, assembly GCA_029216955.1. Lineage (NCBI taxonomy): Eukaryota > Viridiplantae > Streptophyta > Magnoliopsida > Asparagales > Iridaceae > Iris > Iris pallida. The sequence goes on from JANAVB010022833.1 coordinate 7,912, forward strand.
TTTCAAGGGGATTGGAAGAAAAGGATTGGAGAATAGCTAGGGTTTGGGGGGCTCGGGCGGCGGCTGCTGTGAATATGAGGCATTTGGAGAAGATGAAAGGAAGGGGCTATTCGGTTCTGACTTAAAACACATATCACCAACAGAACTTGGGCCGAATTCGGTCAGAGTTCGCTTGGGGTTATGTTGAGATGTTTTTTAAATAGAAATAAATGTAGGCCACTTTTTTTCATCAACTCTTTTTAATTATTTAATTCCAAGTTTAGTTATTTTAAATTTCAATTAATATTATTTTACAAATTAAATTTTGTTACATAGTGATTTTTTCAGATTAGCTGTAGGGGTACTATCCCAGCTAATGGAGGTTCACCGGGGAACACTTAAATACCGTTTTGCTTTACTTGTAGCTGTGGTGACAGATAGACCCTTTGTAGGCTTGTCTCGAAAACAGTTTTTGAGTATTAAAAAATAATCAATAAAACAAAATTAATTAATATTATTGACATCTAAAATTCCTAATTCTCGACGTAAATAATTAAAACGATCTTCCGCTAATGATTTTGTAAAGATATCAGCCAGTTGGTTCTCTGTGTCTACATATACGAGGTTTATATCTCCATTTTGTTGATGATCTCTAAGAAAATGATGTCGAATCACAATATGCTTAGTGCGAGAGTGACATACAGGATTCTTAGTAAAATTAATAGTGCTAATATTATCACAGAAAATGGGTACGTGTGTGTAAAGTAAACCAAAGTCTTCTAAAGTTTGCTTCATCCACAAAATTTGTGCACAACAACGTCCTACGGCGATATAGTCAGCCTGAGTAATTGATAATGCAACAAAATTTTATTTCTTGCTAAACTAAGAGACTAAAGTCTTACCTAGGAAATGACACGTGCCACTGGTACTTTTTCTATCCAGTTTGCATCCAGCAAAATCAGAATCCGAGTAACCGGTTAGGTCAAAGAACATAGTTTTGGGATACCACAAGATCGGAAGATACGCTTAACCGCACACAAGTGTGATTCCTTAGGGCTAGCTTGAAAACGTGCACACAAGCAAACGCTAAACATTATATCTAGACAATTAGTAGTTAGATAAAGTAAACTACCAATCATACATCGATACTTATGTATGTCGATCGGTTTGCCTTGTTCATCAATATCAAGCTTTGTTGAAGTCGCCATCGGAGTGCCAAGTGGTTTGAAATAAATCTTTTGTACACTTGGCTTGATTAATGAACGTTCCATTATTGGTTTGTTTGATTTATAGTCCGAGGACGAATTTTAGTTCTCCTATCATGCTCATCAAACTCATTTTGCATACACTTTAAAAATTCTTGACAGAGAGATTCATCAGTAGATTCAAAAATAATATCATCTACATAAATTTGAACTAAAAGAATATTTCTATTAAAAGATTTCATAAACAGTGTAGTGTCAACCTTACCTTTTGTAAAATCGTTGTCAAGTAGAAAAGAGCTTAGACGATCATACCAAGCACGAGGGACTTGTTTCAAACTGTATAAGGCTTTTTTCAACTTAAAAACATAATCAGGGTTTAAAATCAGTAAAACTTGGAGGTTGTGCTACATAAACTTCTTCTTTTATAAAATCGTTCAAAAATGCACTCTTAACATCCATTTGAAATAATTTAAAATTATGAAAACATGCAAATGCACATAACATACGAATGAATTCTAATCTCGCAACTGGGGCATAGGTCTCATCGTAGTCAATACTTTTCTCTTAGTTGTATCCTTGAGCTACGAGTCGAGTCTTCTTACGAGTAACTAAACCATTCTCATTTAGTTTATTTCGGAATACCCAGCGGGTGGCAATGATCGGATGATCAATAGGCTTCGAAACAAGTTCCTAAACTTGATTCCGTTCAAATTGGTTTAACTCCTCTTGCATAGCATCTAACCAAAAAGTATCACTACAAGCTCCTTCAATAATTTTGGGTTCAAGCTGTGAAATAAATGCAACACAGAAACTATGTCTTTGTTAGAGGAACGAGTACTTACACCCTTGGTAATCTCACCTATTACCAAGTCTTTGGAATGGTCTGTCAAAAGCTTTATTCTTTTTGGCACTCTCTCAAGGTAGCTGATTCCGGCTTCTGGTTCTGCATGTGATATGCTTGAAGGATCTGCTGGTGTTGTGATTGAAGGTTCTGTAGGTGTTGTATTTGTTGTACTGAGGTCTTCATCATCATTATCGATTGAATGTTGATTCAGTTCGTCAAATATGACATTTATCGATTCTTCGATGATCATGGCTCTTTTGTTGAAGACTCGGTATCCTTTACCCTTTTCCGCATAACCTAAAAAGATACCTTCATCGGCCTTTTCATCAAAATTTCCCATATTATCTTTAGTATTGAGAATAAAACATTTACAACCAAATATTTTGAAATATAAAATAGTGGGAGTTCTATCAAACCATAGTTCATAGGGAGTCTTCTTCAATATAGGTCGAATTAGAACCCTATTGAGAAGATAGCAAGCTGTATTGACAGCTTCAGCCCAAAAGTATTTCGATAGACTAAACTGGTTTAATATTACTCTAGCTATTTCGGATAGAGTCAGGTTCTTACGATCTACAACTCTATTTTGTTGTGGAGTCCTAGAACAAGAGAACTCATGTAGATAATCGTGTGTATCACAAAATTGCTTAAACTCTGCATTCTCAAATTTGCTACCATGATCGCTTCGAATACGAGTGATCATGAATCCTTTCTCATTTTGAACTTTCTTGTAAAAGGAGACAAATTCTGACAATGCATCGTTCTTGCGTGCAAGAAAATATCCCTACGTGTATCTAGAGAAATCTTCTACTATTACAAAACCATATAATTTACCACCTAGGCTAGCAATTCTACTAGGTCCAAATAAATCCATGTACAGTAATTATAGTGGTCTAGTGGTACTTACAGCGTTCTTGGACTTAAATACGGATCAGATAGCTTTGTTCTTTTCACATTCACTACATACCGTATCCTTCTTGAAAGTAATATCCGGTAAGCCTCGTACCAACTTCTTTCTGGATGGTCTTGAAATTGTGTCCATGTTTGTATGACCGAGTCTCATATGCCATAGTTGACTCTCATCACTTTTGGACATTAAGCATCTACCTGCTTTGTTAGCATCTTCTAATAAATAGAAAAAATATATATTGTCTTCCCTGATACCTTCAAAGATAGTACTACCAGTTGATCTATCAACTATAATACATTTGTCTTTGACAAAGTTAATACCATAACCGTGGTCAGCTAAATGGCTTATGCTGAGTAGGTTATGTTTTAACTCGGTAACTAGATAGACATCTTTAATCACAGGATAAAGAGCCTTACCAATATTGTCGATACCTATTATGTACCCTTTAAGATTATTAACGAAGGAAACGTATCCCTCTTTCTTCTTCGACGGTGTTACGAATAATCAAGTGTCACCGGTCATGAGCTGTGAGCAACCGCTGTCGAGGATCCATTTACTTCTAACATGTGAAGGGTGTTCCACCAGATCGAATGCTATTAAGCATACATTTGCAGCATCATCTGATTGTTCATCTTTTGAGTCGCTGGCTTCGCTTTCATGCCATATGCTTGTATTGGCATACTTTTTGGATGTTAATTTCTCAGGTAGCCTTTGTCATACTTGTTGCTTTTCTTGGTTGATGATGATGTTATTGCACAGTCCTTCTACATATGTCATTTTTTTTGCAACCATAGCAGATAGGATCTTCTTCGTTGTTGTAGTTGTTGCTATAGTGATCCTTTGTTCTTCTATTAAATCTCATGAACTTCTTGAACTTTTTTACTAGGAGAGCTTGATCTTCAGAGTCAGAGTCACTATCATCGGAATTATCTTCGACAGTTCTTCTATGTTGTGCTTTGAAAGCGATCGACTTCTCCTTCGGTGCAACATCTTCAAAATCTTGAAGTTCCATCTCGTGAGTGAGTAGCTTACCCATGAGTGTTTCAAGAGACATAGTTGTGAGGTCGTTCCCTTCAATGATTATCATAGCCTTCAGAATCCAGTTCTTCGGGAGAGCTAGTAGAAGCTTTTGAATCTTCTCATGGTTACTTTACTCCTTGTCTAATGATGATAGAGGGTTTACAATATCCAGGAATCTCGTAAACATCTTAAGTATGCTGATCTTTGACTCCTTGACTTGCATCGTGCCTTCGTAGGTTACTTCGAGAAGTTTCCAAACTTCACTTGATGTTGTTCACGTAGACACCCTGTTAAATTCAGTCATGTCTAAAGCATAAAACAAAGCGTTAATAGCATGTGCGTCAAGACTGGCCTATTTCTTTTCAGCTTTAATATACTTGTCATGGGGTTTCTCAACCAACTCCCCTTCAACAATAATACGAATAGGCTTTTTATAACCATCAATAACAATAGACCATAAATCAAAATTTAGAGATTTTAATAAGAAACTCATCCGTGTTTTCTAGTATGTATAATTTATACCATCAAACAATAGGGTCTGTTTATGGCTTGGCCTTCACTTATGAACTTCATAGTTGCCATGTGTTATACTGAGATCTATGAAACAGCTAAAATAATTAAGAATATAATAGCATTGTTATCTCGCTTTACCTGTATAACTCGTTATGATACCAATTGTCGGAACGAATTATAAAGAATAATACTCTAGAGGGGGTAAATAGAGTAGGCAGCAAAATTTAGCTAATTAAAAATGTTAGCAACAAGATCACAAATAATATATCACAAGAATGTAAAATGTAAAGGCAGAAATCATAAAGTAAATGCAAAGACGGTGATGTATACTGGTTTCTCTCTTATGAGGACTATTCCAGTCGAAAAAACTCTAGCGTCCAGTTGAATCTACTATTGAAAAATACCACAAGTTTTCATATAAAGTCCTTGCAACTTCTACAATGCGAGCTTTGATACAAAGTACTCGACCAACTTCAATTGTGAATTGTCTTTCTTTAATCAAGCCTCTGATTACAATCTTTCAGAAACTTCTAGACCATACCGCACCGACAAATCGTCTAGACGATTGTAACTGGCTTGGGATTTAAAAATGAAAGCATTTAGAACACTTTGGAAGACATTTAAGCTTAGAGAGAAGAGATAAGAAAGTGAATGAGTGAGTTGACATGATTGAAATCCTTCTCTATTTATAGGTTTTCCAAAGTCAGAATTCTGACAGAATTCATGCAGAATTCGGGCAGAACTCTGTGAGAGAATCTCGACAAATAGTCGTTGCATCCATAAAAGAAACAGGCCAGTCTTGATGCACGTGCTATTAACAGATTTTGGTTTTAGCTTATTTGAAAAGTTTAAGCTGTTAGGAGCTTTTTGTAAAATGGGCTATTTTTAAAACAAATGATATTTTTGAAAGCCTTTTGGGATAGCCTATTTGCCAGTACGACTCAGTATATAAAGTTTTCTTATACTCAATAAATATAAAAATTATATTGAATATGAAAAACAGACTCATACGACAAAAACGGCTTTAGTCATGATCAGATAGGTAGCAGTTGTCCATGTAGTCCAAGTAGCCCTTATATCGAGACAGGGTTAGATCAATTATTAAAATCAGGTTCGACCATAACCAATGGGGTGACAATTTGCCCAAAGAATAATCTACATACGTGTATGAGTTACTCAGTACAAACAGAAACTAATGGTGACGTTCAGGACTGGCGATTACCGTTTATAGACTATGTAGTCTACGGAATCCTACTTGAAGATCTGAAGGAAGCTACTTTTGTCAAGAGATGCTCTCTCCAGTTCTTCTACAACATGGCTGTTCGACATCACAAAAGGTTGAATAAACTTTTTGTTTATTGAACGTAAAAGGACCTGTGTACAGAGAAGGAAGTCCTAAACAGGATATTCTAAGTACAAGGGGAAGAGTTTATGGAAAAGTATGACGATGGAGATCGAGCATTGCAGTGGCTCCTTTACACCGTTGACGATCTAACAACGGGTTGAACTTGCTCTGACTTTCTGATGCCTTTGATGGAACTCTAGGGTTGCCGATCAAGAGGATGCCTAAAGTTGGAGATTTGACGTTCGGTGGTCTTTCTCTCTCTTTTTTGTTGAGAAAAACTCCTTCTATTTATAGGGGAAGAGAGCACATATGCGATGTGCATTAGGGTTTTGAGATATGAAGGAATCTGCCGTCATTGCACGGTACGGGCTTCTATGGTGCAGACACATGGCGGACATTGAGATTTCCCTCAATCGAGATTTCTGGTGGTTATCAAAATAATCGAAGGAAGAGATACATGGCATGTGTTGATTTGCTTATTCAGATACAGCCGAGTAAATCTTGGGATTTTATCTCAGATTTGGATTCTAATTGATCCTCGTCTAAGATTTAAATTAATTTGATAAGATATCAATCATGATTAACCCTAATCTTATCTTTGAAAGAGTTGGTTTAAGCAAACCGACTGGGTGGGACCATACTTCCTGTGCCTCTGGCGAGGTCTGAGTACTACTACGCTTTTGGGACGATGAGTAGACCATTCTTTTGGAAACAATGAAGCCTCTGTGCTTTCAGGCGACGAGTGGACTATGCTTCAAAGACGATGGAGCCTCTGTGCGTATAAGCGACAAGAAGGCTGTATTTCGAGCGACAAAGCCACTATGCTTTAGGGCAACGAGTAGGCTTGTGCTTCAGGTTGACGAGGTTACTGTACTTTTGGAGCGGCAGGTGGACTTGTGTTGGATGCAATGGTATCTTCCGAGACTCTGACGAATGGTAGTTGAACTTCTAGATTGGAGTAGAGTGCTGCGCCATTGGAGTAGAGGTGGTGTAAAAATATTACCAGTCTGTGCCTGAGGTTGGCGCATGAGTGTAGCTATGCCTCTGGATTAAAGGCATTGGCTTTGAAGTCTTCTTTTAAAGAGCAATGAATTACCGCTCCTTACTGAACGACCTCTCTCTTAATTTCCACCGTTACTTGGAGAATTTCAAGGGGTCCTAGGATAGTCTAGGACTTAGTCGAATAAACTTTATTTAATGAGGTTCATCGTGCTGAGTCCTAGGTTAATCCCATTAATGTGGGAACTTTGACCGTCGGCCATGTGGCCTGCATTTTGAACCACTCCCACCCTATATAAAGGGGGAGTTTCTTCTAAAGAGTCACGTCTTCTTCTTCTTCTTGTACTTCAACACCATGTTGGATCCAGAATTAGCTTCGAGCGATGGTTGGCCTTGCCTAAGTCAGATTTTGGTTGACGATTCCTTCATTCAAGGGAGCTAGCCTTCGTAGAAGAACTGTTGATGAGTCTCAGAACGTGCTGGAATGCTTCTCGTGAGGAGTTCAAACCTGGGTGACATCTTGAAGGTCTTGGAGGTCCTGACGACCTAGCTTGTGGGTGGATGGCCAACCCGGAGAGCCACAGGTTGTGCTCTGCCCTCCACTCTGGGCTTTGCGACCTGCTGCATCTTCTGGAAACCCGGGCCAATAGCTGCTTCAGGAAGTTGCTCGCTTCAGCCGAGTAGCTAATGCGCTTTTGGAGGGTTGCACCCACAAGAAAGTCAGAATATGCTTCAATGGAGATCAATCTTCCAATATGCGTACCAAGAAGAATGTGGCCGCGCTTTGACGAAGACTAAACCCCTTGTAGACTCCACTAAGCTTTGCTGAATGTGTAATCAATTCTTTGTAGAAGAATAGGGTTGGTCCATTATATGTAGCCTTGATGAATCTGTACTAGACCTTTGTAGACACGATAATAAGAGAACTTTTTCTATATCTTCTATTTTGTCATTTTAACACTCTGTCTGCACATTTGTATTAATTGTGTTGTAGTAGAAGAATATGGTCAGTTGAGATTTTTTATGCTTCTACAACGGCTACCAAAATGCTATATCGTCGTTCGTACGACGGGCTTCTCTGCATTGTTTATCCAAGATAGAAGTGCATGAGGCACTCCGAGAGGCGCACGATCGCACCTGTAGAGCCCATCAGTCTGGTCCTAAGTTACAGGATCGATTGCGTCGCATAGGTTACTACTGGCCCACTATGATGGCAGAGGCCGTTGATTATAAAAAAAAGTGTTGGGTGTGTCCTGTTGCATGCTGACTTCATCCACCAACCTTCTGAGTTTCTATACCCCACAGCGGCCGCCTGGCCATTTGAAGCATAGGGAATGGATATTATCGGGCCCATCAGTCTACCATCATCCAAAGGACACCGGTTCATACTCGCCATCACGACTACTTTTCTAAGTGAGCGAAGCAGTACCTCTGACGGAGGTGAAAACCTCAAACGTGATCAGTTTTGTCAAGCATCACGTCATATACCGCTTCGGGATTCCCAAGAGGATTATCTACGACAATGGTCCTCAGTTCGTGAGCCACGCATTCCTTCGGTTCTGCGATAAAAATTGAATACAAAATGTGGTATCAACGGCTTACAATCCTGCAGCGAATGGACTAGTCGAAGCATTCAACAAGACTGTCGCAGCTTCTCAAAAAGTTGTTTCCTCAAATAAGTACGACTGGAATGATAAGCTCGACGAATGCATATGGGCTTACCGTACAACTATTAGGACACCCACTGGCAACACACCATTCTCTCTGGTTTATGGAAGCGAGGTAGTACTTCCCCTGGAGATCCAATCCTCTCTGCGGGTAGCCATCACCAACCTGCTGACTGACGAAGACAATCAACGCCGATGGCTACAGGAGTTAGAGGCGTTGGATAAAAAATATCTGCTAGCTCAACAACGAATCGAGCTTTTCCAAGCTCAGAGTTCTTGGGCCTTTAACAAAAAGGTTTGAGAAAGGACATTCCAAGTGGGTGATCTCATCTTATCAGTTCAAAGACCGATGGTGATGACTCACAAGACAGCTGAGAAGTTCGAACCCAAGTGGGAAGGACCATTTGTCATAGAGACCGTCTACTCTAACGGGGCCAACCAACTGGCCAAACCTAGCGGCGACTTGCTAATGATGTCAATCAATGGCAAGTTCCTGAAGAAATACTATGTCTGAAGTACAAATTAGCATAGGTTCCGCATCCCCCGCGGGTGTCCATGAATTCTATTACTGAGTTCACCTCTTTCATAACTCCCAGTAGAAAACCTTTCACGTCCATATTACCTCTGAATTGTTATTCTACACCCTAGCAAAGATTGTGCCAACCAAGTCCATAACACCTCTGAGTAGACATCTCTTCCATGACAATACCCTATGATTGTCATAATTATCCATAGAACCTTTCATGTCCATACTACCTCTGAATCGTTCTATACACTCGTAGAGTCTATCCTTGTCATGTCCATATTACCTCTGAGTAAGGAAGATCCTACCACCAAAAAGTCTGTGTTTACCATATCTATATTACCTCTGAATAAAATACCCTATTCCAACGGAGTTATCTCCATTACCTCATATCGTACTACCTCTGAGGGAATTCTCACTCTTGTACAAGAAAAGTTCACAGCAAAAGACAAGCGAAACCAAATTTTCATTTATAGAATGAAAGGGTTTTCTCTCTTTGCTTACAAAAATAGTCTTTCACAAACCAAACCGAGAGACAAGAAGACAAAAAAAGGTCAAACTGAGAAGACCGATGCATAAGTCCTTCTAGTCGGGTTCTCAAAAGAGCAATCTAGGGGCCAACCGATGCTTGGGCTCGACGTTCTGCCTCCTAATGGCAAGCGGCTTCATCTTCAACCGAAAAGGTTTTGGCGCGTAAGAGCCAGTTCTGCCTAGCGCACGCCAATAGTTTCCTTCTCTCGAGCCAAGATCTCGGAGCGCTAATGAAGGGCCTCCTCCTCATCCCTCGACTTCTCCAGAACGCTCTTCGCAAGGGCCAAAGTCTCTTGTAGCCTCTGGATCTTCTCCCAGAGGGTCTTACGCTGTTGCTCTATGGCTGTACGGAGGCTAATATGAGCCTCTTCGCATCGTCACCTCCTTAATTATGACCTCAACCTCGGCGAGTCAGTTGTTTAAAGCCCAACGTCTCTGTTCGTACTGGGATACTTCAGAGGCCATCCTCTCTAGCTCCGTAGCAGCTAGAGTCGGAGACTGTGCTTGAGATTTTGAAACTCCAAGGCGGTGTCTTCTAACTCGGCCAACAATCGTCAATCGCATCCGTCGTCGCCTCATACTCCGGATAGTCGCATAAGGCCACCAATTGGGCCCCCACTATAGACCGGGCCCGTCTGAGTGATAGGTTATCCCGCAAGACACCCTCTATACCGTAGATCAAAGCTTGACGAATTGTACCCAAAATGAATTTGGATAGTACGTATTGTCAACCAAACTCATTGGGCTTACCGGAGATGCCGCAATAGAAGATCCGAGGTGGCAACGGCAGCCAACGTACGTCTAGGTATTACCGCCGTAACAGGTGTACCGTGACTATAGCAGAGTCCATCGGCAGTATAGCTAACACTGTCTGAGGTATAACTGGCTCTTCAACAGGCTCCTTCGCTGGTCTTTCAACCATATCCGCAACCAAAGATGTATCAATTGGAGCCTGAGCGATCTCAATAATCGACTTTCGACGGTCACTGTAACTGACTCCTCAGTGGTCTTCTCTGTCGGTGTTTCGACAGCTGATTCATCGATGGTCTTCTCGTCCGAGCCCATAGCAAGTGGCTCAAGGATAACCACTTCAGACGGTCATAGAGCGACCACATTAGAGGATTCTTCAACTAGTTCATCCGTAGTCTTCTCAATCGATTCTTCCTTGGCCTCCTCGGTCGAGCCCCTAAGGGTTTCATCGACGGGCTCATCAACAGCAACGTCAACAGCCATTCTAGTGACCCCTCGGTTGGAACCTCGACATTAGCCGCATCACCTCGGCCAGCTAGCTTGTCAGTAGTTTCTATATTCTCTTCAACCACCACCCGAGGTAGGGGTACGATGTATGCCAGGGCTAAATCTTCTAATACTGGTCCCCCGGTGCCTCCGCAAGGAGAAGACTCCCAGAAGAAACCAGCGGATACGCCTTCAGCATGTAATGCCCCGTCCCGCTTAGTCAATCGGAGGAATCAGAAAGCCGACGGCGTTCGGACTTAGCCTTGCAACGATAATTCGGAGGCCCGCTCGGTCGAGGCGACTCCTCGCTCAGGTGGAGTAGTTTCGGTGAACTTGCCTTATCTTAGATTTCACATAATAAATTGCATGTCTTCAAATGCACAAGTAGGCTTGATAACAAAATAGACGAATCCACATAGCTAAGGGAATAATCCTTAGTCGGGTCAATTGAGTCAGAAAATGAACAAGATCCCACGGTCGGCTTAGAATCGCTGCACGAGGGCTTTCAAAATGACACTCGTCCCTTCGTCCCGTGGCTTGGGAGAAGGAAGTTGGTTTAAGTTGTCACCAAGTTGAATTAGCCTAAGTCATGGCATCGCCCGCGTAAATGCTCGATAAAGCATGCATGCTTCCACCATACAAGGCTTGGCATAGCCTTTGCTCATCCCTCGGGTTAAGTTGTAGGCTTGATTAAGTTAGGCAAAGTTGTGCCGATCGACCTAAGACATTCCAAGTATTGTTCTGCTCTTTCTCCGGTTGTCAAGTTAAGTAGTCCCACGATCTCAAGGCCCGTCGACTTGGACGGGAGTGTCGTGTAGAGCACAGTTAGCTTAAGGTACAATGCACAGACTTAGTGTTTAAGG